>LOJH01027979.1:5787-17888 GCA_001685095.1 Ellobius talpinus
CTCCCCCCTCCCCCATATTGTCACTATGGAGATTGTGTCCATGGAAACAGCCATTCCAACATCTTGTGTCTTTCTTTCCTGTGGTGTCACCAGTTTGAGTGTGATGTGAGAACATAGGAAGGAAGTGCTGGCATGGGCAGGTGCAATGGGGGTGCAGGGCAGGGCAAAGTGGGGTGTGGTTGCACAGCAGGAGGATTCCATTCCATCATGTGTGTCCACCACCTTCTCATCTCCACAGTCTCACCTGGAAAACAAGCAGGAGACAGTGGGTGCTATGAAGGTCTATATGGTCTCAGCACATATACACTGTGGTAGCAATGGGAGGATATGACTTTCAATAGGTATCTTACACTCATACCTTTCTGTAGATGGCAGCTGGTTTTGAACACATCCAAGATCAATGCTAGCACTACCATGAGGCTTTGGACCAAACATGGGGAAAGACAGCAGTGATTTAAGCTAATGGGCCTTGCATGGAAGGGATCAAGAAAAAAGAAGATTCTTCTTCATCTCTTTCTCAAGTCTCTCCTGTTCTCGCCACCAATAGATAAACTTCAGAGTAGAACCCAAGTCCTGCCTCCACAAAGCTTACCAATAAGCAACAGCTAAGAAGGCTGGACTGTGTGAAGGACCTAAGGATGTATCATTCCTAAGCACACATGCACACACCTGCCCTTTACAAAAAAGTCCAGTAAGGAGGAAGGCACTTTGCAGTATAGTGTAGCCCGAGACTCCAACTCTGGGAATACAGGTGTTTTACCATGGCACTAAGGTAGCTTGAATCCATCTTCAAGATGAGGAAGCTCAAGTTCAGGGGGGTGACACTTGCAGCCCAGAGCATTTGGTTAGTTCAATGTAGGATTTGGGTGTATAGTTACCCAATCCTTTGCTAACTAGGTTCCAAGGGCTGTGTTTCATTGTATGAGACATGGCTGAGAAGAGGTAATTAGGCTTCCTGTGAGTTTTCTGTCATTCCAACCTGAAGATGGTAAATATTCTCTTTAAATTTTACTGGGCATGTGGCTACTGTCCATAACCACAGCAGTTGAAGGAATAAGGAAAGGGAATCTTGAAAAACCAAAATGATTATCACTAAGAATGGGAATGTGATAAGACTAACTCAGTAGAAGAACTCTTATGGGGGACTTGGGTTCTACTCTACAACCACAAAACAATAAGCACCTGATGTTCAGCAAAGAGAACAGAGAATTCTCTTTGGACTCCCCACTGTGGCCTGAACCTGAGAGGGCTTCCTTTGTATCCTTCTCCACCAAACTCTAAGCCTGACTCCCAACTGCAGCAGGCATCAGACAGCTCAACTATGCCAGGATTCAGAGGCAGACTCTTCTCTGAAGTACATGTGATCCCTACCTAAAGAGGAATCGAATTCTGACTCAGTACTGATTTATGGAAACGGGGAAATGTGATAGACTAAGGGTTTCCTTTTGGAGGTATAACCCCAGCAGCACTTCCCTAGAAGAAGCTAGGATTGAGGTGGCACTCATTCATCTGTGGATGGGCTGCATGCTACTTTTTTCATCTCTTGGTGACAGAGCAGGACAGGATGTCACCCTTTTCTTTCCATGGCTGTTTTGTGCAGGGCATATGGGTAGGTGGCATTCCTAGCACCCAGGACAGACCATCACTTCAAATGATGGTTTCTGTTCCCTGTCTACATCTCAGGGCCCAGCAGAGAAGCCACATTCAGGAGTCCTTCTGTCAAAAGACTGTCTAAACCTGCAATGAACCCAAAGAGTAACAATCTTTCTTTGATTCCAGAGAGGGTTTCTTTGTGTATCCTTAGCTGTCCTATAACTAGCTCTGTTTTTCAAGACAGGGTTTCTCTGTAGCTTTGGAGCCTGTCCTGGAACTAACTNGCTGGCCCCAAACTCACAGAGATCCACCTGTCTCTGCCTCCCAAGTGCTGGGATAAAAGGTGGGCATCGTCACTGCCTGGAAGGTTACTATCTCAACACCACAGGCCTATCATGATAAGATGCTTTCTCATCCTCAGAAATGGATGGGACATGGCCTACTGGGCAAGTATCCAAAGACTTTATCTCTCTTACATTCTTAGCCTGGTGAGGACAGGTGCACAAACCCCACATGTTGAAGCAACATCTTCTAGTCCCTAGCACTGGGTATTTTATGCTAGATAGAGCAGTTTTAGCTCTCAGAAACACACAACTAGGTAGCATGCAGTGGCCAGTATGCTCTGTATTTGCCAAGGCCTTGTCAAATCCTCCTGAGTTCATCACTGTTATTTCTTTTACATTAGAAACAGAAGCACAGAGATACTAAATAGCTTTAACCTCAGTCACAAAGCCCCTTTCACAACATTCTGTGTGAAGAAATGGGCTACCAGTAGGTCAGAACACATGCACACTCACTGTCCCATCTCTGCTTTGTGTGACTTAATAGTGACTCTCTATCCTGAGCACGAGTATTCCTTGAGGACAGTGGTTTGTTTTTGTCCCTCACCACTGAGGCTTCAATAACTGATTGGCCTTTAAAGAACAATGACTGACCTCAATGTAACAACTGAACAGATAAGCCTAGAAAAAAGTTTTTTTTATTGTACAATGTGCTTGCAAAGAATATTCCAGATATTATGACTGAACACAGGGTCTGCTCTTTTACTCAATAGGTGACTGCTGCAAACCCCAACAGACTTGAAGCCCATCGCACATAAAGGTCAGGTCTATTATGGCCAGATACCAGCCCATGAAGGATGGAGTTAAAACTGTTCAGTCTTTCTGCTCAAAGTCCATTCTGCTTCCAGTCTAGGGCTGGAAACATCTAAGAATGAGTAGGGATGATAACCAAGGTCCCTGAGAGATGGGTTCCCAAGGTCCAAATTTTCTAAAACTCAGGCTAGAATTCAGGTTAAAATCAAGTTCCAAATGAACTCATTTTTACTTCACCCAAGCCTTCTAACACACACTTACTTTGGGGATCTATCTCATGTTCCCCTTAGAGTTCAACTCCAACCATCAGGGTCAATATAGAGGCTCTTACAGACTGCAGAGCCTACTTAGGCACAGTGGCAATCAAGTGCATAAGTTCCACTGAAGGCCAATACAGTTCTCCAAAACCCATATACGTATCTCCCCACCACTTTGTACTGAGGGCCACAGCACTGTACCAGAAGGATTATGCACAGCCTGTAAAGCCCAACAGCTTCTATAAGTGCAGAGCTGACAATGTCTTGCAAGTCCACAGTCTTCTTGTGCCCCAAGAACAAATAAAGTGGTTCCGATTTGTCGTTCACACTGTGCTCTGCTCCAGGCATTGCTAACCCTACTCCCTGCAAGAGGAAGGCATAGAGAAAAAGCACAATAGCAATGCACCCACTATCCCCACCAGTGAGTCGCAGGGAGCCCACATCTGCATCCACAGCAGAAAGCAAACAGCCTTCTCTGAAGTTAGCACCTGAACTACCAACTAAACATTTTCTTGGAGGAGGAAAACCACATACTCTTAGATTAATTCAACTGTTCTTCAAATTAATATTGATTTTTTCCAGAAATGGAAAAAAACCTCCCAGTTGTATCCAGGAAGAGGGCACACTCCACAGAGAATATGCCTGCTGTGGCTGTGGGAAAAGAAGATCCCCCCATTTAGAGAACGATACCTCAATACAGCTAGTCCCTCTCCCCACTGTGCAGAGCCCACGTCACAGTGATTCTGTTCTTTTTACACTCTACTTTTTTTTCCATCTCTCGGTGACAGAGCAGGGGAGGAAGGGTAAACCAAGCTTCCAGGGCCCATATCTTCTGAACTGTATTCTCATGGCTGCACAAAGACACTCACTACAATCAGTTTAATCCCTTGACATTGTTAAAAATCCACATGACAGTCTGTGGCCATAAGAGGCCGGAGGCTCGGACACACATGGAGCTTGGTGAGGAGGTGGTGGGAGCCCAACAGGCCCCAACTCACCTGTGCTTGCTGTCCATTCCCACGTGCACATTGCCCCCCTCACCCCCGCTCCGACTGCTCTGTGCTGAGGCTGCCTTTCGCGGTCTTGTTCTGCAAGGGGAGGAGAGGGCACGGAAGGGGAGGCTGACGCCGGCCAAAGCCAAGGGGAGACAAGACAAAAGGACAGAACAGAAAATACAGAGTCGGAACCAGGGAGGGTAGCGGTAAGGAAAGGAATGGCACATGGAAAAGGAAATAAAAAGCAGAGTCAGTACTGAATGACAAACAGGAGACACCCAGATGGGGCTTTCCGAGGCAAAATGTGATCACAGGTAAAAATAGAGAGAATGTTGTGTGATCCTGAGATCCACCTCTGAAAGTATTCTTAGAAAGAAACGTAAGAGTCTGCCAGGAGCACTCTGAGGGCAATTTTCTACAGATGACTCCTTCATTTTTTGTTTTCTTTCCTGGTCCCTTTTGAGGACTGAGTGGTCAATGACCACCAGATGTCAGTGTAACCTCAGCTAGACAGGTGCAAGTGCAGGAAACATGGGCAGCAGAGCTCTCTACCCTGACCCTCCTCCTTCACCCCATCTGGCCTTCTGCGGCATCTCAAAAAATGAGTTACTCTCATCTTTCCACCTTTCCTAAAGGGAATGACCATGAAAGCACCACTTAAACACACTGGGAAACGCGTCAGTGGTAACCCATCCCTATACATCTGCTATGCTACTTGGGAGAGAATGAGAGCTTCCCCAAGCTCTGGAGTTGACTTTATTTCCTAGCCAAAGATGTTTCTATACCAGGCCCTGCATCGACATGAACTGGGTGGAGTTCTACTAAGCTCAAGTAGGAAGCAGTAATAGTTTCACTGAATATGATCTTCTAATTTCTTGTATTAAACAGACAGACATCCCCCTCAAAACACCATACCTCTTCCCATCTTAGCACGAAGGGGTGTTGGCCCCATGCCCCAGGGATTCTTTTATCTTTTAGCCCCCTAACTTTCAAAGACTAGGAGAGAGCTTCAGCTAGAGGTATATGTTGGTCGGACAGGCATAGGCCAAGCCTTTCAATGCTTGGGACTTTAAATCTTTCAAGGGGAACTACCCTTATTCTCCAACTACACAGCCAGTCTCACTTAAGAGTGCAGAGGTCTATGACTCACCTTGTGCTTGGGGCATCTCACCGAGAAGTTCTCCTCATGCAGCAAACAATCTACAAAACCAAGGAGACAGTCAGATGAGCCTGTGCGTGCTCAACCAAAGCAGGGCTATACTGGCTGAACTGATAGAAAGGCACCTAAGACACCTCAATACTGACTTATTTCCTTTCTTATTTCTGAATGTACATATGCAATACTCTTTATTTAAATGAAAAAATGAAAGTAGTTGCATTAAAGTCAGATGCCATGGGACACATACACTTTTTCCTAGTTTTGTTATGTTTAGTGGGTTTTCCAGGGAACTGCCATGGGGTGCTCACATGGGAGCTGGAGTTCAGACCCTGTCTTGCTATCTTTCTAATAAGAAAACATCAGTGACATCCAAAATCATCTATGATAATAACATGTTCATCAAATAACAAAAAATTAGTATTTTAAAGTGGCTGATGATAAGGGTAAACAACCATGATATAGTTTCACAAAAATCACTCCAACAACCAGGATATACAAATATGTAACTAAACCTTAAATTTCATTAACATTTTTTTGCTGGGTGGTGGCGGTACACACCTTTACTCCCAGCACTCAGGAGGCAGAAGCAGGTGGATCTGTGAGTTTGAGGCCAGCCTGGTCTATAAGACCTAGTTTCAGGACAGGCTCCACAGTTACAGAAAAACGCTGTCTGGAAAAATCAGGGAAAAAATTTTTCTACGTACATTTAAAAAAGGACTGAGCTGGGTGGTGGTGACTCATACCTTTAATCCCAGTATTTGGCAGAGGGAGGTGGATCTCTGTGAGTTCGAGGCCAGCCTGGTCTACAAGAGCTAGTTCCAGGACGGGCTCCAAAGCTACAGAAAAACCAAAAAAAAAAGACTGAAATGAAATCTTCCAAAACATATCAATGACTCATTTGTAGGAAGAAAGGGGTGATTTCCACTAGAGATTTCTCTCTGTATTTCCAAAATGGCAATACTTAATTAACCATCAAAGATAATTTCTAAAATAAGTGTTCAGCTAACCTCACAGGATCCATAGAATCAATGCAAAACCTTTTCTTTAAAAAAAAAAAAACTACCTGAAATACAGTGACTCCCCCACTTTTGCAACTATTCAAGAGAGTCAGTGTTCAAGACATAATGGCAACCAAGCCTGGAAGCCCGGCTGTCATCTGCATCCCACAACCCCTAGAGACACAGGAAGACACTTCTGACATGATCACACAATAGGCATGGCACACTTCAGAGGGAAAACAAAATCCCATAAGGGTGATTTTAATTCCTGGAGTGGAAAAAAATGATATATTGCAACTTTTAACACAGTGACAGCATACCTGATGGCAGCCAAGAATACATGTGTGCCTTCAGGTAAGTCCAGCTTTAAGGCACAAGAGTAGTGTATAGAACAGGGCAGATAAATCTAATTAATGAGTTCACTCTCTATATCACAGCTCTGAGAAACTGACAACCAGGTCACTGGTACAAGATGTGGTGGCAGAATGTTAACAAATATTGATCACACACTCTCAGAGAGCTCTCAGGCACCACAGCAAGAAGCTGTGGTACTTACCTCAGTAAGTTTACTATTTAACCAGTTTAAAATGAGACCCAGATTAACAGCCTATATAGCCACAAATTTCAAATGTAATAGTATGTAAGAAGCAGAGGAAAACACAAATGAAAACTTCTCAGGTCCTCAGTATCCTGAGCAGTTAAGACACTTGGAGAATTTGGCTCACTTCAGTATTACCTGCCTATGGAGTCTCAGATCATCTTAACTACAGAGTGAGCTATCAGCTTTTTCAAATCAAGGTCCAGCTTTCTCAGATCAGCTAACCTCCAGGCTCCTCCCTCCAGCATGCAACAAGCATAGCAGTAAGCAAAATATGTTAATTAAAAACCCACAAGTTCATAGCATGACCAAGACTCCTGCTGCTCCAATCTGCCAGTGAGTTTAGAACAGGAGGAGGCAGACAACTGAAGCTCAGGGAAGCATTCTCTTCTCACCTGGAGTCTCCAGCAGACTGTGCCACCAATCTCTAGGCCCAGTCAAACAAGGCACCTGTGAAGGTTGGCCACCATAATGCCACAGGGTTTACAAAACCATCCAGGATAGGGACCATGTCAGTTGCAAAAGGCACCATCAGAAAGGCACAAGTGGGTTCATTCATCCTCAGAGTAACAGAATAGTGTGACCAGCTACGACAGGCAATTAATAAAATGTTTCCTAAAGTTAGAAAATGTTTCTTTCTGAGTTAAAAGAAAAAAAAATAGTCACAACTAAAATAATATAAATATACATTACTTGTAGAGATGGAATTCTCCTGAAGAAGTCTTACAGAATGTGTCTACCTCTGCCCTTGCAGAACCACTGCTCTGTTCTCTTCTCATACAAATCTGTGAATCATGAGGAATTGTAATTCCACTCTTAGCAAATGTCAGAACATAGGCAGAAAGCTCAGAAGCTAGAAGGGTAGAGGGGAGATTATGGTATCCAACCACCCCAGTGCTACCGAGGTAAGAGCGAAGGGTACAAACAAGTGTAGTGACAGGTGTCTGGTCCTCACATGGTTAGCCAGTAACAATCACCTGATTTGTTTTTTCTAAGACCCTGACACTACCTTGCAGTCCACAGGGCCCGGTCAGAATTCGTATAGGGTAGAAACCAAAGCAACAATTCATCAGATCACGACATGAGCTAGAAAAGACTCACAAAGTGGACCAGTCAACAAGATGGCTTCCAGAAACAAACACCACCTCCATATCACCTCTAGGAGAGAATACCTTCATTAACCTCTAAGCTTAAAGGCTGGGGTTACTTTGCTCGGTATTTCCTAACAAGGTCCATAAAGCTCAGGTACACTATCCATATACATATATACACTATCCATATAAACATATACACCATCCATATACATATATACACTAGCCACTGTCCTTTGGATGCCTTGGTGCTAGACTCAGGCAGGCACCAGCTTGGCTAGCCACCTCAGCACATCATCCTCACACTAGTAGAGATGGACACTACAGCCTGTGGCCACTCCTAAAGCACGTGGAGGAATGAATCCTCAGAGCTGATAAAGCCCCTCCCAGAAGAGGCCCAACCTTTGTGTTTTGTCATGAACCCACCCCTTAGGCTCTGACCCCATTACTCAAACATCGAAGTCTTCAGCAGAGAGAAAAATGTCCAGCTATGTTTCTTCATGAGAGTTAAAGAAAAATGTCCCCAGGCAAGATTCTTCATACACAGTAGAATTATTAATGAGCTACTACAGTCTTATTCCTTGTCTCAATTGTTGTGTTGTTTGTATTAAACATTTTCCCAGAATCAGAACTCGTGTTCTTATTACTATATCTTCTATCTGAAGACAAACTCTCCTGTAACATTAACAACCAAAACAGAAAATCTAATGATGGTGTCAGAAATGTGGGATTACACTGGGTGGGGGAGTTGCAAGAGTCACAGGACCATCTGAAACAAAGACTCTACTTTCATGCAGGCACTCAAACATGAAAGTTCTTCCAGAGCTATTAAGAATTCTTCAAAGATTTGGATGCTGGCAGCAAGGCAGAGATGAAAACGTTATACTGTTACTCCACCAATAAATTAGGGCCACTTAAACCCAGAGACTTATCTTGATTGTGAGGGGAAAAAACACACAATCAGGGTCAATGAACACACCTTCCCTAAATATAAGACATATTACACAGAACTCTTGAGGAGACAATGGAATAAGCACAAAAATCCATGCCTGCAGAGCTGTGCAGGACTCGAGGTCCTTGCAATTTGGATTATCAAGACTGATGTAAAGCTGCATCTCTGATACCAGTTCTGCACTCATAAAGAGCCGAGTACAGCTGAGGCAGTCATAACATACCTCTGAACCAGAACCTCTCTCTTGCTGGAAACTTGGCTAGGTTTGTTAAACAGACACATTATGGGATTAATAGGGGTAGGAGTGGAATGAGGAGTTTGGGTAGGCACACATGCAAGACTGGAAGAGAAAGAGACAGGAATCATTTATTTACTCTCAGTGGAGGTCTTGCTTTTGATGAGGTGGGTTGGCAAGCTTCTATTAGAAGAAAGGTGTTCCTACTGCCATCTCCTAAAACCCCTAGCCATACTGCCTGAGCTTTATTAAGATCTATTCTGCTAGGAGCCATACACAGCTATTTGATTTTAACTTTAAAATTTTAATTTCCACCAGGGGGTTTTGATACACACTTTTAATCCCAGCACTCAGAGAAAAGAGGCAGGCAATAGAGGCAGGCAAATCCCTGAGTTCAAGGCATTCTGTTCTACAGAGTGAGTTCCAGGATAGTGAGGACTACACAGAGAAACTCTGTCATGAAAACTGTCTTGTTCTGTGATATTTTGATTGTGTCTGACAAATAAAACTTGCTTGGAATCATTGGGCAGAGCTTGCCACTAGCTGATCATAGAGGTTTGTAGAGAGGAGACAGGAAGCAGTAAGGCGGGGGTGACAGAGGATCTTGGCCCTTTTGGAGGGAGGAACTTGAGAGGTAAGAAGTAAATGGTGACTGCTACCTGTTCTCTGATCTTTCAGGTTCTTACCCCAAAATCTGACTCCCGATTTTTTACTGATGAAGATTAATTAAAGTTTCATCTGGTGCCCAACTTTTGGGGCAACAATTCGCAAAATAGTTACTTGTCCGAGGCTTTGCAGCCACCAGTATCTGCCCCAGCTGCACCCGCTGGAGTCGCTCTGCTGCTGGCTTGCTGGTCCTCTTTTCCCCCAAGCCCTCTGAGTGAGTCTGGGATTTTCCTGTTGCAGCCTCTCTACAGCAATCTCCAGAAGCCCCAAACTCCACCAGAGTTAGCCCCTTGACACGAGCCAGCTCTTCCTTCAGGCAGCTCTGTGCTTTCATTTCCTGCTGGTCACACATGCTGCTTTCACATGTTCCTCCCTGTCTGCCTTTCCCATGGGTGGTGGGCTTTCCCTGAACCCTTTCCTCAGGATGCTGACATATTATCAGTGGCAGCTGTCCTCAGCCAGGCTGTGTAACACCTGTGTTCTCTGCCTAGACATGCAACAGCCAGCCTTATACTTGTCATTATCAGCTGTTTGGTAAGATACCTTGGAATTCTTAAAGGGGCAAAATTAGTTTTAAGAGAGATATAGAGACAGATATTTTTTCCTACATTAAAAGATGGGAAACACTATTATGATAGAGGAAGTTTAGGTCTCTGTATATAAACCCTTCCACAATGAGTGATTTAAAATGGAACATTCAAATGAGAAAATAATTAACTTAGCTGAGATTTATATAATGTCAGTTATAAACATTATTGGTTTGGTAATCATTTTATCCCTAAAAAAGTTGGTTGATATGAGTGTCAAGACACAGGCCTTAGAAAAAGGTTACTAAAGAAAATGCAATTCTGACTAATAAGCTACAAGCCTCAGAAAACTTACAAAACTTAAACAGAAAATAGAGATATTCAGACAAACATAGAGGAATTTAGGGGAGAACCAACCTTACCATTATATTATAAAATTAGAGAACATCCCAAGGTTATCAAAAAACCAACATTAATTTATCTAGTCACCATACAGGACCAACTGCCAAATGACAGACATCTCCAAGACTGTTTAAAAGCTCAATGGATTCCTGTGGAAATTTTAGATTTGAGGAGACTTAATGAAGTGATAATCTCATATGGTATGCATTCACCTTTTGTGAAGTAGATGTTAAATTCACGGTCAAATAGTAACAGAATTCTCCAAGACCGGAGAGACTTGATTAGAGCAGTACTGGAATCTGGTCCTCAATTACAGTGGAGGAACTGGTGAGGCTAAGACCACTGAACAAAGAAGTAGGGTTAGAAATTTCCCAAGCCCAACTCCTTGGAGAGGGTGGTTACACTGATGTACAAAGACAGTTTATATATGATGAACACACCTTGAGTCTATTACGTGCAGCAGCTTTGAATGCTTGGAACAGAATTGAAGAAGTCAGAAGAGAACTGAGACATTTACTAAAGTTATACAGGGCCCAAAAGAAACCTTCACTGATTTCTTACAAAGACTGACTTCAATTATAAATAGAATGATACCAAATTCAGAAGCACAAATTATAAGTGAATCTTTGGATTTTGAAAATGCTAATTCACAATACAAAAGGATAATTGGGCCTTTAAAGGCAAGGTCAGCACCCATAGAATAATAGATTCGAGATAGTCAATACTGAATCTCATAACCATGATCATGCTTGGATAGGAGAGGTGAATTCCAATGACTTGAAGAAAACCCAAAATGTCAGATGTTTCAACTGCAGTAAACAGAGTCACCTAAAAAGGGTAGGCAGGGTGTTCCTAGAAACAATGTATCTGGACTATGCAGGAGGTGCAGCAAAGGACAACATCTGACCAATGAATGAAGATCAACAAGGGAATGACAAGGTAACTCTTTGCCATTGGGAAATGCCTTGGGGGGAGGGGGGAGTCCTTTTGCATACCACCATGTCAAATTTGGTTGAATCATTCTCTGTCACCATGGGGGAAACTCCTCCCCAGAGTAATTAAAGGGCTTAATGCCTCCACTGTTTAAAAAAAAATAACAAAACATACTGCTCTGGATTAGAAGATAAAACAAAAATTCCAGGAGAAACCATAAATTAAATATTATAAAGATTAGATTCAAACAAGAGAGATCTCTTGATTAGAAGAGATGATAGCTCAAGAAACAGCATGACCATTCTAAACTAACTTATAAAACTGACAAATGCTTTTCATTTGATCAGATATAACTTGCCAAAAAGGAAGTTCTCCCAAATTAGGGTTGGAACAGGGTTTTGTTTTTGTCTTTTCAAGAGAATGAAGGAATCCAACTAAGGAACTGAACCACAGGACAAATGAGACATCTGAAGAAAAAGGATGGATCATCCAGAGAAAATGTCCCAAGAAAAAGAATAAATTGGTCTACTGGTATATCACATCTCCAACAGAATAAAATTTCATAAATCTTCCCAAATGTTTGTTTCTGCTGTTCTCTACA
>LOJH01027980.1:1380-15661 GCA_001685095.1 Ellobius talpinus
CTTAAATGTCTTTTGGCCATTTGAGATTCTTCTGTTGAGAATTCTCTGTTTAGGTCTGTGCCCCATTTTTAAATTGGATTATTTAATATCTAGTTTCCTGAGTTCTTTATATATTTTGGAGATTAGTCCTCTGTCAGATGAGGGGTTTGTTAAGATCTTTTTCCTATTCTGTAGGCTGTTGTTTTTTTCTTGTTTACTGTGTCCTTTGCCTTACAGAAGATTCGTTGTTTCAGGAGGTCCCATTTATTGATTGTTGCTCTCAGTGTCTGTGCTACTGGTGNNGGTCCCATTTATTGATTGTTGCTCTCAGTGTCTGTGCTACTGGTGTTATATTTATGAAGTGGCCTCCTATACCAATGCATTCGAGGTTACTTCCCATTTTCTCTTCTATCAGGTTCAGTGTAAATGAATTTATGCTGAGGTCTTTGATCCACTTAGACTTGAGTTTTGTGCATGGTGATAGATATGGATCTATTTACATTCTTTTACATGTTGACATCAGTTATGCGGCCACCATTTGTGGAAGATGCTTTCTTTTTTTCCACTATACTGTTTTGGCTTCTTTGTCAAAAAATCAGGTGTTCATAGGTGTGTGGATGATGTCAGAGTCTTCAATTTGGTTCCATTGTCCTTGTGTCTGTTTTTGTGCAACTACCAAACTGTCCCAAACACATTCTTAATTCATGGACTCTCCTCATTATTCTCAGTGGTCCCTACCCACCTGGGGCATTCTGGACTTGGTATTTAAGCTTGCTAAAGGACATCGCAGGTCAATTTGTCATCTGTTAACAATAAGTCCCATAAGATAGCTTATCCTCCTGACAGGTCTCGTCTTCTCCAGTCCCCACAGTTCTTTATGTAGAACCTAGTTACAGGAGAAATGGAGTCTTAAACATTCTCCTCTCCATCTCTCCCCATCTTCCACTTCCACATGCCATACACTTGGCTAAAAACTTCTCTTGCTGTTTATTTATGTTTTCTAAAAAAAAAAAAGAAAAAGAAAAAAGCCATCTTTCCTTAGCACCGCACCACTTAATTTCTCCTCAAGGTAGAATGTGCCAGATGTAGTCTTTGTCCTAAGCCATGAATCTTATTTTTAAGCAGCAGTGAATGTTGCAGGAAACTGAAATAGCAGTGAGCTCCATGGTGCAAACTCATGGAGCAGAGGGACAGGCAAGCGTCTATGTATGCATCCCCCTGGAGCAGCTGTTCCAAGGGGGCCATATTAATGAGGGAATGACTCTAACTGGTGGCTCCTGGCCAGCACTGGTCACATCTGAGTGTCACTCGATGTAGAAGCATGCCACTTTTATGCTTCAGCAAAATTCTCCTACTTCTCACCTCCCTTGGCTGAACACCCTTGGGCTAGGCGCCGTTGGCTGCTCCTCCGACATGCTGCTGACAGATGAAGTGACGAAGTGTACCCCAGAGCACTGAACAGCCAGAGCAAAGTAGCCAAGTGTGAAATGAAAGTGTCCCTAAAGGTTCAGTAAAATACGCCTGTCGTCCTATAATATAGCTGGGTTCGGTTACTTTAGCCTAGCATTATAACATAAAATACTGCTACAAATAAAATTTCTCAACTGATGTACCCAGTAAGGAATGTCCCATGTACCCACACTACACTGCATTCCCCAAAGTACTTTTTTAATGAACACTAATAGCTCCAGTACTCCAGTCACCCTCCAGGGACTCCTGGAGGTAGCATGGGCCTGTTGGAGAAGTACAAAGTTTCTGGGAACTTGATCCAGAAACCTCACTCCAAAGCCTGGGCATCAGTTTGCTGAGATTCCTCTTTTCGAGACTTGGGGAAAGGTTGAGGGGGGGTTGGGGTTTTTGTTTGCAGGTCATTGTTACCTAACCCCAAGCCACATC
Source organism: Ellobius talpinus (assembly GCA_001685095.1). Classification (NCBI taxonomy): domain Eukaryota; kingdom Metazoa; phylum Chordata; class Mammalia; order Rodentia; family Cricetidae; genus Ellobius; species Ellobius talpinus. Next base: position 3,256 of record LOJH01027980.1, read on the forward strand.
AACAGCATGAAGGAGAAAGATGGGGTTGGCAGAGTAGTGGCAAGGCTGCTTTATGGAGGTAAAGAGGCAAACCCCCAGGAAGAACCATGAATGTCCCTTTCCTATCTGGCTTCATTGGGATCCAAGGAGTACCTTAAAGAGGCAGAGCACAAGTTTGGTGATGCCTGTGTCATAATGAAGAATGACAAAGTACCAGTCCAGTCCATACATATATTCCTAAATTTACACCCAAAATTAACCTCCTAGGCCTTCCGTCTTTCATCATCCTGCCCTATATCCCATACTTAGCAGTGGAGACCTATATTGGAAAGAGCAGATTTGTTTCCACTGGTGGAGACGCCTTGACGTGGCTTTGCTCTGAATGTAGCAACCCCAACTGGCCTATTTGTCACAACCTTCAGAACAAAGGAGCTCTGAAAATGATGACAATCCAGGTGATGCTCAGATTCAAGGGTGTTATCCCCAAACCTGATCTCACACACCAGGTGGAATAAATGTTGAGGATGTGGCAATCACCTGATACCCGACAGTCCCAAAGACCAGGAAGAAGGAACGGGAGATGCCAACAAACAGGGGGTTGGTTCCTTCAGGCAAGTTTGTTATAATATTTAAGAATCATTTGTTTGATTTCTCTAAAAACGACAATAAAAATAGAAGTATAAAATAAACTTCTCCTTCATTCTGTGAAAGTCTATTTAATCCATCCTTTAGTCTTTAAAGAGCCTTGTACCTGAGCACCTGGCAGGTGATACCAGAGCTGAGTTGCCCTAGCTATCTTGGTAGATGACTATCTGCCCTAAATAGACAACTGAACACATTTTAAAATACATCTGTGAAATGGTACAATGGACTACAGATTGGTAGGACTGTCCCTAGTCTTCATTTCTAAGAAGAGATATGGGATACAGTGGGTGCTTAGATGGTGATAATCAAAAGTTTTGTGGAAATCTGATACCCACTTATCACAGAAAAAGGAGCTATTAATAAACCACTACAGATAGACTGCCCACATTCCGTAGCCATGTGGACGTTATTGCTGTGGCATAGATAAGGGTCACTATACCAGGTTCCTAGGGTCATGGAGCATTTCCACAGACCCTATGGTAGCTTCGAGATGCAAGGCCACTCAACAATCCTGATGTCCCTGATGACCTTATTTACTGATGAGGTCTTCTTCCAGCCTCCCAGACAAAAGGATCTTCATTTCAAGCTGGGAGAGTCTTCTGTAGGGACCATGCATGACAAAGATGATAGACTTTTAGGAGGGCTTTGCTGACATTCTCCAGAAAACCCCAAGAAGAGCAGACTTCACTCCCTTCACTCTCTTCAAGTACTCTCATTCACATCTCTTAGATGTGATCTTGTCATGCCCAGGTAGCTCCAGATTCCAGGAGAAACAGCAACATGCCCAGAAGGGCTCAGCATCTGTGTGGATACAGCACAGATGTAAGCTATCTCCCCAGGTCTAGGTACACTTAAAGAAGCCAGCTTCAAACCAGCAGGGCTCTCAAAAAAAAAAAAAAGACCACATGTTTCAAATCCCATGTTGAAAGAAGACCATTAGAAATGAAGCTATAGAAAAGCTCACACCTTTAAGATAGGTCTTGAAACTGTATGATCCGAGGAATAACTGAGGGCATCTGGGGCATTAGATGTGGCTCAGCATTGCCCAAAGACTTTATAGGACCCTGGGGGGATACTTTCAAAGAGTTTTTAAAGGTAGAAAACATGAGCATCTGGATTACTTAGAAGAGAAAATTTTGTTAAATACTTGACTGGGTGGAATGAAGACTTTCTAGTATCAGAGCTCTGTGTAAATGGGAAGGAGGGAATGGGACAGTTGAGGCTGTAATGACAGCTGGGAGGAACTAGCTGTGAAAGCTGTAAGCTTTGACATCAATCTGTGTACAAGCTTGGGTTTCAGCTTGGGTTTTATAAGACTTGAAAACATTTCTGATCTTTATTTGTGAAATTCGTATAATGTCTACACCAACAAATTATCATGTAAGTGAATAAAATATTGACATTAGTACTCAGTGCAATGTAAACATGAAATTGGCAAGTTTTGTTGCTACTGCTGTTATCTAAGTTTGATAATTATAAGGGGGAAGATTTATCATTTCCTCCAAGTTCCTCAGTGCTCGGCTTTTTCAGTTATTGTGGGTTCCATGCCATCAAAGTCCCTGGTATCATCTTACTAATGCTCTCAATGTGTCTAGGGTTTCTCCATTTTATCAATGTTGGCCTATGCATTCTTAATGACCAATATCCTCAGTTTTACTGGCTCTCTTCTCCCCATAATTGAGAACAGCTTTCTCTCTATCTCTGGTCTTTGTACCTTTGCTTTCTTCTGTGATAACTAGCCATGTAATATAATGGCCCAGTTAACTTCCCCTTAAAGTATTCTTCCAGCCAGGAAGGAAGGGCTCAGCACAACACCTGGTCAACAGTTGGTAATTGTTCAAAATTCTAAGTAGTCACAGGGACAGACCTTTTACTATTGGGATTTTATAAACCATGACCAAAAGTAACTTGGGGGAGGGAGAAATTTATTTGACTTATAACTCCAGGATACAGGCATTATTGCAGAGGATGTCAAGGCAAGAACTTAAAGTATATTCACAATCAAAAGCAGAGAGAAAATAAATGTGTAGATCCTGGTTTACTTACTCTTTAGTCGGTACTCAATAAGCCCCCACTATTCTACTCATATACCGCTCAAGACCCCTATCCAATGAAGGATGTCACCCACAGTGGGCTGGCTCAACCAATAATCAAGATAATCTCCTATAGACATGTCCACAGGTCAACCTAATCTATCTATTTCCTCAGTAGAGACTCTTCCCTGGTGATTTTAGATTGTGGCAAGTTGACATCTAAAAATAAACCAACACACTGAGGAATCTTAAAGCTCACCGAAACCCGTCTTCTTTGCACCCACCTTAGAAAAGAGCAGAGCTACATGCCAAAGCGCTGGCAGGATGTGCGCGTGGGAGACTTTGTTCAGATGCGGTGCAATGAGATCGTCCCGGCAGACATCCTTCTCCTCTTCTCCTCGGACCCCAGTGGGGTCTGTCACCTGGAAACTGCCAACTTGGATGGAGAGACCAACCTCAAACAGAGGCGTGTTGTGAAGGGCTTCTCACAGCAGGTAAGGTGCTTTCTTCATGATCTTACATAGTGAGGTCAGAGGCAAGAAGCCAGCTCATCTCCTGGAAAGATGAACTTACACGACAAAGAAGAGAGGTGAAGGTTGCAGGTACCTCTTTAGAAGCTCACTCCTCCCAGCAGCCCTCTAGGTAGCTATCAATGCTCGTAGCACAGATGAGGACACTGAGCCCAAAAAAAAGTCTTTAACCTGATGAAGGCCTGAGTTCAAAAGTGATGACTAAGCTCATCCACTTGGACAACCGACCTTGTATTCCAAACTAAGTCCTACAGCTGCTCAGCTACGAAGGCAGCCAACCCTCTCCTCTGTGCTCAGTCTGCTCATTCTGCCCAGCTCAGATCTGAGCATGAATCCTCAATATTCCTTTGGCTCCTTCTCAACCACAGCAAGATAATAGCAGTTATTTTCTTCATGTGCTAGTGTGTGTGTGTGTGTGTGTGTGTGTGTGTGTGTGTGTACAGATATCTGTGTACAACGTCGGGTCTATCCTCAGTAGCCATCCACCTGTTTATTGAAACAGGGTCTCTCGTGGGTCTAGAGCTGAGTAGGCTATGCAAGCTGGCCAGCGAGCTCCAGGGAGGCACCTGACTCTACCTCTCCACCGCTGGGATTGCAAGCACGTATCATGCTCAGCTTCTTCTTTTTTTTTAAGTGAGCTCTGAGGCTCGAACTCAAGTCCTCATGCTTACACAGCAAGTGCTTAACCAACTAAGCTATCTCCCAGTCCCCAGTTTTCCCTTTTGTGTACCTTATGGACATAGCTACTCTACTAGGTCAAAGAGCCCTCGTTGACATTTTCGTTGTTTCTTTGCACTTAACATCAGCGGTGCTGGAGGGTAGAAGAAAGGCAGATAGTTTGGGGGTGACCAAATCTGACTCTAGGTTTTGACAGAACTGGACTTCGCTACTAAGTTCTGTCATATATAAGCTGCCTTATACAAGTTATCACCCTCTCACATCTCAGTTCCTTTGTCAGGAAAAAATAGGCAAAAATAATACCTTTTCTTTAGAGTAGCTCTAAATACTAAATGGTATAGAATTGGGTTACTTGGCATGGACATCACACTGAAAGAGACGGGTAAATAGTTGTTACTATCAATGATTTTAAAAAACAGTTTGTGGGCTAATTGGGTATGATATTCTGGTTTTCTATTAAAATTCTCCTTATGGGATTTGATCTCCAAACTGGCCCCTTTCTCTATTGATGGAAAAAGAGAATTATGTCACTTTTTATTTTGCCAGTTTTTGGCTAAGAAGAAATTAAATAAGTCAGGGGATTTGACAGGAAGAAAGCAAACGTCCCATTCCTCTGAGGGTCTCACAAGCTGCAGTTCTATGATACACACCATTTCTCAAGATGAACCAGAGTGTTCTTCCTCAGGTTGCTGCCTCCACAGAACTTGATGAGCAGTTCTCAAAATGCTTCTTATGTGATTGACAGTCACCCTAAGTCTGGTCTCCTCTCCACTTGCAGCCAGGACTGACAACAGTTGTCCCTTAGCTTTGCTGTGAGCATGAACTGTGGAATAAGGAAAGCAAGGAGTAAAATAAGGACTTGGTGAGCACTACACACACAACAGGTGGTCTCGATGGCCATCAGAACTGGACCCCACCTTCACCACACTCGTCGCAGGGACCACTGCTCTTGGCCTCTTGCTCTCTGAACCCCATTGGTCTGGCTTGGCCTCTTGAGTTTCACTTTCCTTGGCTTCTCCCTCCCCCATTCACTGAATCGTGTTAGGGTTTACGAAGAGAAAGACAGCAGTCTAGTGTAAAGTCACAAAGTCCTTCAAGACAGGCAGGAACAATCTAGATCTGGACGTGAGGCCCTGTGACCTACCTCCTTGATCAGAAACCTTTCTAGCCAAAGCTTACGGTAAGAATTACACATCACACACACTCATGCCGTGTGCACAGGTGAGCCTGACGCTTTAGTCTGGATACAGGCAAGGGTGTCTTAGACTTGGTCTTTGATTCTATCCTCTTAAGTTATATCTGGAAATAATAAACTTCTGTTTGAGTAAACATCTCTGCTTTAACCTTTCTGACTTCAGCATCTTCTTCCAGTGTGAAAGCTTGTTTCTTCCTCTCTTATTTCAAAGCTGTTGAACTTCAGCCATTGACATCTCTTCTTCCTTTGGCCTCAGCAACTGACTGTTTCTCAGATATCAAGCAGATACTCTGGGATTTCACGAAAGTGTAGATGGGTGAAAGAGTCCTTCATACTCCAGCACCTCAACCGTTCCATCCAATAAACATTTCTAATTCCCATTCTGAATTCTCGTCGGGTACATGGCATTTCTTAAAAAGGTAAATTCATACGTGAAAGGAAGGCGATTTATTGACTTGGCTTCCAGAGCCCTTTGTCCTTGTCCTGATTTCCCTTTGCTCAAGAGCATTTGGGATTCACACACAGCAATAATAAGCTTGAGTCCACGGTTAGAACTTTGCATGATTAACTCGTCCTCACAACAGCCCAATGGATGGACACCATCATCGTCCTCTCATTTTACCAATAAGGAAACTAGGGCATAGATAAGTCACGTCTTTCACCCATAACGGTAGAGTTGGAACCAGAATTCAAACCTTCATTTGTCCTTAAAGCCCATGGTAGCTCACCTTCCTGGCCCTGGGCTGTTACCTTGCATTTATGCAGGGCTGCAGACAGGAAAGCACTTATTTATCATTTACAGATTCCTTCCAGACATAAGTAGCAGGTTGCTAGAAGAATAAAGCAGTGGGATTAAAGGATTAAATCCCAGCCCACTCTCTGGACAGGGGGAGTCTTGGCTGCTCTCTGCTCCATTTTTCCCTCTCTTTAATGCATAAATTTTCTGGATATGTACAGAATTTACTATTAGCTAATGCCGTCCCACAGAGTTTCCCCCAGTGTACTGAACAAAGATATGGATGAGAGTTGCAAGGAAGGAGAACACCGCAAAGATAAATAAGATCAGAAGATAACAGGCTATGTGTTTTAAATACTTCCCTGTCAGATTTCTCTGATCCTTTCATAAGCCACAAGGAGGAGAAGGAGCGAGGCATTTTTATTTATTTAAGCACAGAATCTTTTATTCTAAGGAACAGAGCCCAGAACTGCCATTAGAAGGGTGAGATCACTCGTAGAGATTTGCTGCAGATACATAGTGGGTACTCAGAATGTAACTTCACTGTCCCTCTCCCATTGTCACAATGGAACAATGACTTACAGGACCTGCGCATGCATAACTTGAAACAGCCCCCCAAGATGTCTTGATATAAACTCACTGACACCTTCCTGAAAATGGAACAAAGGAAAGGCACCATTCCAGTCTTGCAGTTGGGATGGGGGGAGACACCTGCCAATTGTTATGAATCCATGCACTTCTTCCTGCGTGGCCACACTTCTAAAAACATTATCCTTTGAGCCCATACATCCACTCTGTGCAGAGGGCATCACTATCCTCATCAGAGAGAACTGGAAAGGCAGATCTCACTATCATCTCAGAAGATTTTGAATGCCTCCTAATATGATTTGTGTAGGAACTTGGCTTTTGTTAGTTTTCTCTTTAAATTTCTATAGATCATGAGACCCTTAGTCTCCCCAAAGGACTTTTACTTACCTCAAAAATTGTTATAAGAAGACACTTCCCATATATTTTTATTGCCCTGAAATGGTGACTGAAGGTGGCTTCCTTAGGTAAGGATTTCCCAAGACAAACTATGCCCAATATTGTCCCAAGATCTTGGCTCATGGTCAAGTCAAACTAATAAGCTAGTACCCCATAGACACCATCCTCATGGAGGGTCCAATGTTAAGTCCCTAAGAGCATTTTTCAGAATAAATACGTTTTTGTGTTTCTATGGAACTTTATGGAAGGGGACATTAATCCAGATTTGATACAGACATGATCCTGACAGGGCAAGGCAATCATTCTCCTGGTACAAGTAGTTTCTCCTTCTCTTTCCACAAGTGGAATTCTAAACATCGGGAGCCTCTCATAAGTGTCTGCTTTTCAGGACACTCTGGGGCCTGGAGTTGGTATCCAAATCCTTTATCTCAGAACTAAAATTAAGCCAAAGCCATTATATTTTTAACTGGAATCTTCCTAGGGAGCCATTTTTGAATTCACAAAATCATTGACCTATTTTTGAAGTAATAAGTCCCATATCACATTGCCAAGGAAGAGTTAGAAGCAAACAGTCCAGTATTATTATTATATTGCGTTCTATGCCCAGCAGCCAAAAGGACTTGACCAGGGAGTAAACTTGCTCACTTACTTGTGACATTCTAAATTATGAAGCCTCTGAAAATGACTATCTGTGCCTCTTATTTTGATAAATATAAAAGTTACTAAAGTAGAAGGAGCAGAAATGAATTCTCCTAATCAATACTCTAGATCAAATATGTTCTTGGTTGTCTGTTATCTGAATGATTGAAACCTAAGTGCTACCAAAGCATGTATCCAATCATTTTCCTGTATCAGGCATATGCCAAGCTAAGCCCAAATGTGGACTGGCCATTTCAGCTTCTTCTAAGAGCTACCCAGCAATCGGGAACTGAAGTTATTTTAACAAGACTCCCTGGCAATTCACGTTCATATTGAACTTTGAAAAGTGGTGTCCTAGGGCAACACTGATTAATAATTGCATTTTGAACTCTTTGCTGAGCCTCCCTTTTAACTACTATAGGCTCCACCCCACCAACAGTTATTGTTTCAAAAACTCTGCTAAGTTAGAAACAATCATTGCTTATCTGCAGTGGAAGTACTGATTTTAGCATATTTAGAAACAAGAGCACTCTCCTACAAATGAGTTGTGGTCCAGTAAGGGCAAAAGTTTCATCATCTAAAAATCTCAAGCACAACAAAAGATGGTTGCCTGCTCTCTCAATCTTGTCTATCCTGAGAACCAGGAAAATCTGCTTTCCTAGTAGATATGAAATTTGGTAATGAGTCCTGCCTGTGACAAGTTGTTCAAAGTTTCTATCAAGAATATTTAGTGCTTTCTAGTTTATCCCTGATGGATAGTGGTTACATTTCTTGGGTCATTTAATATATGATCTATTTAATAATATATAATACTATATGACACCAATTTGTAACAAATCAAGCTTGTGCTGTGGACAATGAGTTGTCTTCTAAGTGTTTTGTGCCTATTATATCTTGTTGTTTCTCACAAAACCCTATGAGGTGGGCATTTCTATGATGCCCTTAAGAAGTGAAGTAGTAACAGCTCTATTATCCTGCCAGTGGGGGACTAAACTCACATTAAACTCAGGCAGACTTTTCATTTCTGACTTTTCTTGGGGAAATTTTCAAAGTATATATAAAAACTAGAGAATGGAATGATATATATTTATGTACCCATCATCTATTTTAAACAAGCAACATAGAATTAAACCTGCCCATCTATTCTCCCTCCTTCTTTGGCTCTGAAAAGTATTTTTAAGGAAATCATCAACATCTTAGTGTTTCTCCAGCAAATATCTAACATGTATCTCAGAATGCTAAGTTCTTCAAGCACACCATTATCAAGCCTGCAAAGCAACACTACTTCTTTGGTATTAACTTTCTAGTCAGTGGTCTTGACTGTTCACCGGTGTGTTTGTTTGAATCAGGCCAAATATCGACATTAATGTCTTACATTTCTTCCACTTCAGAGTTTCCCATTTAGCTCTATGGCAAGAAGGCATGGCATAGGAAAAGGGTAAGAAACTAGCTTGTCACTTTTCATCCCCACACAGGAAGCAGAAAAGTAAAGCAAGATGCCACATCTCTAAACCCTCCAAGCCCACCCCCAGTGATATCCTTTATCGAGCAAGGCTGCCCTGCCTAAAGGCTCCAGGACCTCCCCAAACAACCAGCTGGGTACCAAGTATTCAAATTCACCAGCCAGGTACAATATTTCTCATTCATCCACCACACGTAGTATTATGAACATCTCACAGAAGATGGTTGTCTTTTCCGCTCCATTGGTAGTCACTAGTGATGATTAGGTTAGATCCATAAATTCAATGGAGTTTTTAAAGTGCTGATTTTCTGATTTAATTTCTTTCATGGAGCATTTCATTTTTTCTGAGATGTCTTCTATCCAGGAAATGCAGAAGAAATTATCATTCTCATTCATTTACCAGTTTTCAAAATAATTTTTCTTCAGCACCTTTCAAATATGTCTAGTGAGTTAAAGGTTTTCTGCTTGAATGTCAATGGGAACTCAAAGATTTAAACAGGAATGGCATGTGTTAAATCTATGCAGTTTTGTCTTTATTGATGGTTCATATTTAGCCAGTGAAAAGTTCTGCAGAAGTGTCTCCTGCGTTCCCTGACATGGCCTCAATAGTCTCTGGTAGATCTGTTTTCTCTCCATATTAACTTGTATTTAGAAAGTACAATAAGTACTTGCTGGAGGTGCTTATTCCTTCTGGGGTCATTACTTCTGTGCAGTTACATAGAACTTAGACTTTTAAAATCAGCGTTTGTGCTGATAATGCTATTAAATTCAGGACTCAAAATTTTCACTGGACCTCATCTCCACAAAATATATAGATCTCCTTGCCACTTCAGACAAAGTCCTTACCCACTGTGCTGACCAGTCTCCTTCATGAGCGATCACAGAAATCTTCTCTTCTAGAAAAACTAGGCATTGGAAATATTTTAGAGATGAGGAAGCCATGTCAGAGACTGAATTTTAGGAAAGCTTAACTACTTAATATAGTGTTTAGTCAGAACTAAAACTCAACTCTTGTGTACCTGACTGCTTCCCACAATGCTAAATTAATTCTATATGTTTTTAGTTGTAGTTTTTACTTCTTAATTGGCTATAACTTTCCTGTACATGAAAATACCCAAGTTGTATAAGTTTTAATTACTTACAATAGTAATGATAATTTAATAACAGAATAACCCAAAGAAAACCAATTCTTTTGTCTTTTACTTAGATTTTATGAATCGCTGGTCTCTTTTTATGGTAGGCTGTCTCCTATACTTTTCCCCCTGGGACACAAAAATGCGCACATGCATACAGATATATATATATATATACATATACATATATACACATAGATACATAGAAGCATATGTATCTTGATACATGTGTACAAATATACACAGAAAGAGAGACAGTCAAACACAGAGACAAAACAAACATAAATGCATAACAACACACATGGATACATTTATACAGATAAATATGCATGGATCTCTATAGACACACACAGATCCATGCACAAACACACATGCTTATGTCTATACAGACACATGTGCACAACTTGGACATTGGATTCCATTTTCCCAGTGTCAGCATTATTTACACACGACTACTTAAAAGTCCTTTTCCATTTAATTCTCTTCAGTACCTGCTCTGCCAGGTTATGTGAAAGATGTAATCACACTAAGGTATTAATGGATGATAACGTAAAGATTTTCTCCATTCCACTATCTCCATATCTCAGGATAATATATTTACATTTAAATATTGGCCTACCCTACCTTAACCAGTAAGAAAAAATGTGTGTATTTAAAGTCAATATGGAGAATATTTCTTGTCTCACATGATAACCATACCTATCTATCATGTGGATTAGTCAAAAATCTCATTTGGAGGATGTGTCAGGCAAGCAAATGCTGCACAAATATCCTTGATGATGTAAGTTCAATCTCCAGCACCCATGTTTAAAAATAAAAGGTGGTGTGAGCCTGTAGTTTCAGCAATGGTCAGGCAGAGGCAGAAATATTCCCAGAGCATGTCAACCTGGCCTATACACATGCACACACACACACACACACACACACACACACACACACAATTGGTTGCATATGACAAAATAATGACTGAAAATACCTTTCTGAAAATGAAAATTATTTGAAAAATGCAAAGTGAGTCGTGAATGAGCCTTAGGCCTTGTGGTACCAGGAAGTCAGAATCCATCAGAATAAGCCCCACCTCTTGTGTTTCCATCTTTGATCCTACCTGCCATTTGATTCCCAGAGAGAAGTAATTAATCTTCTCTATATCAAGAAAGCATCCCAGGGAAATAGACTGATCATTTACTTCTAGACCAGTCAACTATGGCCAGAGAGGTAAAGTCCTCTGAGTGGCATCCTCTTACCTGAAAGTTATGAGCAGAACTGATCTATGGAGAGAGGTTTCTGAGCAACAAGGTAGTGAATATCAATCACACCAATTACAGACCCTGGCCATAAAATCCTAAATTACACACAACCAAGACTGCCCACCATATTGGGGAGGGTCTGGATGTCCTCTGCCTTTCTCCTGTGGTCCCCCATGCTAATCTCTCTTTCCCAGAGCCTACTGTCTTAGCAACTCTTCCTTCCTAGCACTGCATATAAGGCAACAAGCAGTTACTCAGTCTTCTCTGGGCTCCTGTAGACCTTGTTGCATCTCAATTGTCTTCACCATTGTCTTCCAGTTAATCAATTCACTTTCTAATCTGATATTGTTGGGTGTCTAACCACTGCCGGGTACCAGGCTTGGAATTTCACTGCCACTGTTTATCAGCAGCAGTGACACATCACAGTTGTATCTTCTGTGAACAGCTCAATGCAGCTTCTCAAGTTGGGATTTATGCTCTGTTTTTTATAACCTAATTTGCCAAAAGCACTGGGGTTTTGTGTTGTTGTCTTGTGCTTTTGTTATCCATAGCAAGACAGTTTTGTACCGAAAGGGTTTGTCTTTGCAGTGAATCCTCCTGTGAGACATCACTGCCCATCTGACAGCAGCTGTCTGTCGTTTATGCTTTATGTCACTCGCTCATTTGTTTGGTCACTGAGTGTAGATGGAAAATCTTCTCTGTGGGTGAGAGATAACATATTCCTGGGGGTGGAGGAGAAAATAAGCATGAGGGAGGGGGTGGGCTCGGCCTGCGTGCTCTAATTGAGAACTGACGAATGAATGACACAGCCCTTGATAAGCAACTCTGCTAATAACTCCTTTTGGAAATGATCGGGGGACAAAATCCTTTTTTTTTCCAGTATTTCTTTTAGAATGTCAAACCAATACTTTATTAGGAAAATGTCACAGTGAAACCCCAAGCTTTATCAGTCTCAAATAAAAAAACAGAATATTCATCCCTTGAAAGGGGGAAACTCAATCTGCAAGGGTTAGCATCCCATTTACACGGGCTTCAAGGCCAAGCCACATTCTTGTGTAAGACAGTGTCTGGCAGGAAGGCTGTCCTGGGTGACTGGGGCTGTGGACTAGCTCCTCCTCCAGAGACAGAGGAAACTGACTGCTCTC
>LOJH01027982.1:0-17887 GCA_001685095.1 Ellobius talpinus
GCCCAGCACGCTCAGTCACCCGAACGGCTGATGCGTCCACAGGCGCCTGTGTAATTAATCTACCTCAAATAAAAATCCTCTTGCTGTTTGCATCCAGTGGCCTCGGTCTCGGTTCTTGGGCAGGGGGTCTCATCCCGGGGAAGACACCCCTCAGGGGTCTTTCAGAACAAGTGAGGAGATTGCTGTGAAGACCAAAGGGAATTGCGTAAATTAACCACAATCGGTGGTTAATGACCGATGGATATCAGTTCAATCTCGGTCTGGAGTTAGAAAGTGAGCTTTGCAATGCATGAGTTCGTCCCTCTAGCACTTGGGACATCAGCTGTGAACTTTAGGATTAGAAAAACTCTTTCAGCTGGGCGTGGTGGTGCATGCCTTTAATTCCAGCAGAGGCAGGCAGGTCTCAGTGAGTTAGAGACAAGCCTGGTCTACCAAGTAAGATCCAGGACAGCCAGGACTTTTAAACAGAGAAAACCCTGTCTCGGAAACAAAAAACCCTGTCTCAAAAACAAAAAACCAAACAAAAAAGTATGATTAAGTGACTTTGTGCTTGTCCTGGTGGCACCTCTATTTCTGCCAACCCTCTACTGCCCTCTACGGCCCAGTTGGTCTCATTGCACAGCAGTTTAATGCCATGAATACTGATTATGACTGAGAAATGGTACTTGTGGCCAGTCCTTGACTTTAATTATGTGTAGCATCCTCACTGAACCCTGCTCTATTATTTTATTTTCTCACAGTATTGGTGAACCAGCCTAGGACCTTGACCATGCCAGGCAAATGTGTAGCGCAAATTCTAATTGGTCTTAATAATAAAAACCCAGAGTCAGATATTAGGTGGTGAAAGCTGAAAGATCAGAGAAGCAGAGCAGCCGGTCACTAGTTCTTACATCTATGAAATCCTCAGAACCAACGGGGCAAAATCCTGTCTCTAAGAATCCTCAGACTGAATGGGGATCCTGTCTCTACAAGTCCTCAGACTGATTGCCTTGAGTTCCTGTCTCCTCTCGCCTTTTATTCCTCTCTGCCCAGCCATACCCCTGCCTGCCTCCATCTCCCTAGTGCTGGGATTAAAGGTGTGAGCCACCACTGCCTGGCCTCTATAGCTAACTAGTGGCTTGCTCCACACTCTCACCCTCAGGCAAGCTTTATTTGCTATAGCACAAACAAAATATCACCACAGGAAGTCTTACTCCCCCTCACCCGGTTTTGTTTGTTCTGTTTCTGCTTTTTTGAGACAGCGTCTCACTACAATAGCTCAGGTTGGCCTCAATTTAGCATATAGTCAAGGATGACTCTGAAGAGAAAACAGGGTGACTTTGAACTCCTGATCCTCCAGGCACTACACCTAGCTTTTTGTTAAGGATAAGGACTTTTTTATATTTGTTTATTTGTGGGAGGAGGGGAGTTTGTGCCACACCATCTCACTGACTCTTCTCCCCCCTCCCCCACTGGGGATTGAACCTAAGATATTGAGCAGGATGGGCAAGAGCTATAACGCTGAGCTCCACTCTCAGGGTGGGATAGCGATTCTCAGCTAAGCTCTGCCTACCCTCCAAAACTAATCCTTTCATATTATACATAATGTATCGAGTAATATGGAACATTGAGGAAGAAGCTTCTAGATCTATTTTGGGTTGGTGTAGTCGTTATATCTGTCAAATATTATTGAGAGGATATAATGAGATTTCACAGGGCCTTGAAGGTCAGGCTAAGGAGGAGTCTCAAAGCCAAAGGTCAGGCCTTCCCATCCTGGGGCATGTTCCTGAGGGTTCCCTCTGGTGCTCAGGGATACAAAAAAGAATGTGGGTAGCTGAATGTAGTATCTTATACCTATAATAGTACTCTGTAGGTTGAGGCAAGAGGATTGTCTCAAGTTAAAGGTAGTCCTGAACTACACGGTGAGATTCTATGCCAAGGAAAATGGTGGTGTACGCCTTTAATCCCAGCACTTCGGAGGCAGAGACGGGCAGATCTCTGTGAGTTCAAAGCCAGCCTGGTCTACAATGTGAGTTCCAGGATAGCCAGAGCTGCTACACAAAGAAACTCTGCCTCAAAAAACCAAAACCAACCATCCAAATAAATAAATAAGTAAATCGGGAATTTCCAAAGACGTTTACCAGCTGAAGTAAGTTGCTCCCCATCTGTCGTTAAAATGAGCTAGTGGTGAAGCCACGCTATATCGGATAACGGGAAAACATGGATTGTGCTCCACAGAAGAGCTCTAGACCAAGGGGGTGGAGGGAGGAACTGTCTTTGGATAGTTTGTGAAAATTTTACTTAGAATCAAAATAAAAAAACAAAACAAAAAATACAGGTGAAGCCCCTCCCCCATCTTGACACGCTTCTTTTGCGTGGTGCTGGGGATAGAACCTAGGACTCCTGCACATGCTAGGCAAGCCTTCTGCCCCACCAACCTAAGCTACATCTTCATTCTTTCTCTCTTTCTCTCTTTCTTTCTTTCTTTCTTTCTTTTTTTTTTGGTTTTTCGAGACAGGGTTTCTTTGTGTATCTCTGGCTGTCCTGAAACTCACTCTGTATACCAGGCTGGACTCGAACTCCTCGAACTCAGAGATTCGCCTCTGTCTCCTGAGTACAGGGATTAGAGGCGTGTGCCACCACTGACCAGTTTAAATATATTTTTAAAATAAATATTTATTATTTATACAGCGTTCTGCCTGTATTCCAGAAGAGGGCACCAGATCTCATTACAGATGACTATGAGCCACCATGTGGTTGTTGGGAATTGAACTCAAGACCTCTGTAAGGGTAGCTGAAGTTCTTAACCTCTGAGCCATCTCTCTAGCTCTTCATTCCTTTTCTTTTTTTTAACTTTTTATGATTTATTTACTTTATGTGAATTGGTGTGAAAATGTCAGATCGCCCTGGAACTGGATTTACAGTTGTGAGCTGCCTGCCACGTGTGTGCTGGGAATTGAATCCGGGTACTCTGGAAGAGCAGTCAGTGCTCTTAAGCACCAAACCATCTCTCCAGCCCTAGCTCTTCGTTTCTTTCTCTTTGGAAAAGTTAAACTCTGAACCCGTTTCCCAGTCTGCTATTAGAGAAGCGTCATACGTATGTTGTCACTGTAAACAGTTTAGCTAGTGCAAAGCTCTTAGACCCGGATTCAATACTCAGCACTCGACACCAGCTATCACCATCGTCACTACCATCACTCGCGGTCACATTCCTATCCCACGTCATTAATGGTGGTGACCTTGATGGGTCCAGAAAGAATATTGAGATAAATGCATCCCGTGGCACTAGCAGAGATTTATATTTGTCAGGTGTTCCAACCATATGTGGGACACACAAGTTACTCAGAACGCTTGCTGCCTGAATACGCAAATGCTTTCCTGATGAATCTCAAGTTCTGTATTTTGCAGGGCTGGGAGCACCTGGCGGTGAGCTCCAGCCCAACGCTGCAAGCTCTGGGAAGGCAGGGACTGGAGCTCCCGGCTGTCTCGGCTTTAACTGGGACTGAAGGAGGTCCTGGCTGATCCCGACTGCAGGGAGAAAACCACTATGGGGCAGAATTACCTCAATTAAGCTGAGGTAGACTACCGGGAGGGAGCCTTCCACAAAGACGAAGAAATGGGAGAGAAGGCCGCCCCCACCGCAAAGGCTGTTGGGAGCGTCGGTATCCGGAGACCCGCAGAGCGCTGACCTCACACGCGCTGCGGAAAGCCCCGCCCACTGAGCAGCTCACGTGATCTGGGGGCGGGACAACGTCCGGGTTCGTGGGAGTCGGAGCCATGGCGGGCTTGGTTGACTTCCAAGACGAGGAGCAGGTGAAGTCTTTCCTGGAGAACATGAAGGTGGAGTGTCACTACCAGTGCTACCGAGAGAAGGACCCGGATGGTGAGCGCCGCCCGCGCAGCAGGGAATGCCGAGAAGGGGCGCGAGCGTTTGGCTGGGAAGCGGTCACGTGGCGGGTGGAGGACGACTGAGGACGTGGTCAGGGACATTAGCAGGCTGTGGGCGGGGACTGAGGGTTGCCGGGGGCGGGGCTTCTGCGGAGGGGCGGAGCCCTCAGGCTAGACCCGGCGTGGTCGGGTTTGGGGTGTAAGGACCGGAGATGCAACGGTGAACGCATAGGAAATAAGCGAAATATGTGATAATAGTAAATGCGAGTCAGGTTAGGATAAAAGAACTGGTACTGCACAATGGAATGGCTTTTGAATAAACTTACAAAGGAGCGGACAAACCGTTGTAGGTCTTTGCCAGGCAGAGGTAACAGCTGATGAAAAAATCTGAGGCAGAAGTGGCCTCTCGTGTGCACTGAGGTGGTTGAGTGTAGGGTTGATTGACGCCCAGAGAAGCAGCCAGTGTCTGAGTTTATTGATTCTGTAGTCAGTGGAGGGAAGGTGGGAAAACAGAGTTCTCTTTTGGAAGGTCGAAGTCAGCATCTGTCAGAATGAAGTCAAATTAATTCTTGTGGTGCAGTCTTGAGACTCAAACCCAGGGCTTCTGTGTGTATTAGGTAACTCTTTCACTACTGTGCTTTGCCTCTGGTTCCAGAATGAAGTTTGTACAGGGAGCCTGGGTTCCAGTGTGTCCGTCCTTCTAAGTCAGGAATTTAGACTTGATCCTGTAGAGATGTTTGAGGGGTTCATGGTAGTTGGTGTGTGTTATGTGGAGATTATACAGAGCTGTGAGTGGAGAACTGGCTGAGGCCTGGGGATGTGGATGCTAGTGTTCACCCTGAGTTCAGTTCCTGCCTTAAGCTGAGTGTGGCAGCACATGCCTGGCCTGTGTGTAATCCTGGCACTCTAGGAAGTGGATGCGGGGAGGGTCAGGGACAGACAGCCTCAGCTACATAGTGAGTTCTGGTCCAGTCTAAGCTATATAAGACCCTGGCTCAATGAAATAAATAGAATTAAACAATTAAGATAACATGTGTTATTATTTTCAGTGTCAGAATGTCCTGTCATCCTGTAATCATCCAGGCAGGTGCAAACATATGTCTCTGTGTAATGTTTTTACAAAGGCAAAGCGAATCTTAGCCCATTCCCTTCTTTGTAGATTTCTCAGTTGGAAGCTTGTGTTATTTTTATTGTGGGGCTAGAGATTGAGTAGAGGGCTTCCCACACTCTAGCAAGTGCTGTGCCGCCTAGCTACACACAGCCTAGCTACACACAGCTCCAGCCCCGCTTTTCTTCTTGAGAACTTGTCTATGGTTTGGAGTTTGTAGTGTGCCCAGTGTGGAAGGAGGCTGGGGTTCAGTCCCCAGCACTGATGTTTTATAGGTTTTTGCCTCTTTAATTCAGCCACATCCTACCAGGTCTGTGAAAGGTTCATTTCTTCTTCCACCTGTTTGTATTCACAGGCTCTTTCTCCAGGACTTTTTGGGCCCTTTTCATTTCATTGACTTTCTTGACATGCTAGGAACCACCCAGGGCCTTGTACTCTGCTCTGCCATGGAGCAACACCTCCAGCCCCTCAGTGTCTTTAAGTAGCTAGTGCTTTCTTCACAGTCAGGTCTCAGCTCAGCTGTCATTGTCCTTGATGGCCCGCCCAAACTATGTTCACCGTTCTCTTAAAATGCACAACAAACTTTCTCATCATCCTGGCTTATTTCAGTTAACATTGATTGTTTGAAAACCTTGGGTTTCCTTATTGTATTTCCTCCTTAAGTAGCCAGAGCTGTACTCTTTGACTAGGTTGTGGAGGACCTTGAACTCCTTATCTTGACTCCACCTTGTGAGGGCTGGGATTACAGGCATGAATTGGCATGCCTGATTTAGAGTATATATTTTTTTGTTCAAGATAGGGTTTCTCTGTGTACAGCCCTAGTTGTCCTGGAAATAGCTCTGTATATCAAGCTTGGCTTGAACTCACAAAGATTCGCCTGCTTCTGCCTCCCAAGTGCTGGGATTAAAGGCATGCATCATCACCTAACTTAGAGTATAAATTTTAGGAGGGCAAAATGACAATATTCCCAGCAGCTATGTATCTGGTATATACTTTTACACATAAGATAGTGTGTATATGTTTAACTGTTTGTTGACCGAAAGTGAATGAGAAATGGTCTTTGAAGTTGCTGAGAATGCTCAGAGACTGGCCTGGACTGGGACACCCAGGGAAGGAAACCTATTCCCCACCACTGCGGTAGCTTCCAGTTCTATTTTCTGGGCTTCAGGTTTCCAGCTGGGCCAGGGAGTAAGGGCCTCCTAGTTTCTTATTTGCTGCTGCAAGAGGAGCCCCCTAACCCTTGTAGGTTTTAATGTTTTCATTATAGAATTTACAGAGAGGTTTCAAAGCTAGCAGTGTGTCTATCATGGAAGTCAGCCAGTGTTTGGTCCAGGGATCAGAAGAGCTGGCAATGGTAGAGCCATTGCTGGGGTCAGTCTTCCTGATCCATACATTGCTGGCCGTGGGGAGACATGGTCCCTTATAGGAGAGGCTGGACGCTGTGCATTTTTGTGCTAAGCCTGCTTGCCACATTTGAGTAAGAGCTAGGCTTGATCTGGCTCTCCCTGGACCCACTGAACAGCAGCAGCTGGCATGAGCAACTCTCCCCTCTCCTAGGTTGCTATCGGCTGGTGGACTATCTGGAGGGGATCCAGAAGAATTTTGATGAAGCCGCCAAGGTACTGAAGTTCAACTGTGAGGACAACGGGCACAGTGACAGCTGCTATAAACTGGGGGCCTATTACGTGACTGGAAAAGGTAACACGCCTGTCTCCACATGCCCCACAGAGTACAGGCAGGGGTCAGTAGAGAGGTGGTGGGAGAGCGTGGCCCTTTAAGTGAAGCAGTCTTTGAGGTTACTGTTTGCACATTGTGGGACCTGGAGCTAATTAATTTTCTTCTTTTTCTTAAAGAGATTTTTAAAATTGCATTTACTTATTTATTTTGGTGTGGAGCAGGTATGTACCATGTCCTACATGTGGAGATCCGAGGACAACTGACAGAAGTTGGTTCTCCAGTTCCACCATGTAGGTTCTGGGAATTGAAACCAGGTCGTCAGAGTTGGCAGCAGCGAGTCATGTCTCTGGCTCATAATTAAAATATTTTTAGACAGGATCTCTCTACATAGCTCTGTCTGTCCTAGAACTCACTCTGTAAGCCAGACTGGCCTCACCCTCACAGAGATCCACCTGCCTCTGCCTTCTGAGTGCTGGGATTAAAGGCATGTACTATCAGGTCTAGCTCAAAATTTTTTTAGGATAGGGTTTTACTGTAGTTTTGTTGGCTATTCTGGCTAGAGTCCTCCCTCAGAAAGGAGAAAACCCCAATTGAGAAAATGCCTGCATAAGATCAGGCTGTAGGCTACCCTGTAGGACATTTCTTTTTCTTTCTTTTTGGGTTTGTTTGTTTTTACTTTTTGTTTGTTTGTTTGATTGATTTTTGTTTTTTTTGAGACAAAGTTTCCCTGTGTAGCTTTGGAGCCTGTCCTGGAACTTTGTAGACCAAGCTGGCCTCGAACTCACAGAGATCTGCCTACCTCTGCTCCCAAGTGCTGGGATTAAAGTTATGCTGCCACCACCATGGCAGCATGTAGGGCATTTTCTTAATTAGTGATTGATGGGGAGGGCCCAGCCCATTGTGTATGAGGTCACCCCTGGGCAGGTAATGGTCCTGGGTTCTATAAGAAAGCAGGCTATGGTTTAAGGACAGCTGGGACTGTTACACAGAGAAACCCTGTCTCAAAAAAAAAAAGAAAAGAAAAGAAAAAGAAAAAAAGCCAAGGATGGATTATGGATACGGAAGAATAAGCCAGATGAACCCTTTTCTCCCCAACTTGTTTTTAGTCATGGTGTTTAATCATAGCAAGACACTGGCCTAGAATTCAATTTGTAGTCCAAGATGGCCTAGAATTTTCAGGAACCTCCTGCCTCTGCTTCCTAAATGAGAAATTACAGATTAGGTGCTATTAGAAGAACCAGCCTTCGGTAGCTCAGGAATTGAAGGAGAGCCGTGGAGTCAGTGGGACTAATCACTCAATTGACCTTTTTATCTGAGGGAGCAAAAACTTAATTCTCTGGGACCAATGAGAATTGGAAACTCTCTCTCTCTCTCTCTCACTCACTCACACACACACCCAGCATGTCAGCATGTCACACACACACACCCAGCATGTCAGCATCTCACTAGGGTGCTGATGAATAGCAGGCCCTCAGCAGGTCAGAGAAACTGAAGAGGAGATGCAGAGCAGGCAAACTGCTGGGCAAACAGACACTCGAGGACTTTTCTGTGGACCAAAGCTTAGTTCTTCCTTTTATTATTCTTTCTGTTGCTTGTTCTACTCTATTCTTTTTCCCATTTCCCTTATGTAAACATTTTATATATTACAGGTGAAAACAAATTATCCCCAAGAACCCACATAATTCATATCCAAGCAACTTGTTATAGATTAACAAAGTGTGAATAACAAGATACTTTGCAGTAATATGATGTTTATGCTCTTTGGACTCTTTTAGGGGCCCACCACCCAGCTCCAAAATGGATCACACACAGAGTCTTATTCTTATTTATAAACATCCGGCCTTAGCTTGGCTCGTTTCTTAACTTATATTATCCCATCTACCCTTTGGCCTCTGTGATTCTCCTATTCACTTATTTCTTTAAATTTTAACTTCTCCCCCCCTCCCCCACGAGACAGGGTTTCTTTGTGTAACAGCCCTGGCTGTCCTGGAACTAGCTTTGTAGACCAGGTTGGCCTTGAACTCACAGAGATCCACCTGCCTCTGCCTCTCAAGTGCTGGGACTAAAGGTGTGCACCACCACCACCACCACCAAGCTTAAATCTTACTCTTACTCCATGGATTGCTGTGTAGCTGGGTGCCTGACTCCTGATGTCCTCCTTTTCCTGGGGCTACTACTCCAAACCCCTTCTCCCAGTGTTCTCCTTCTGTATTCTCTCTGCCTGCCAGCCCCGCCTATCCTTTCTCCTGCCTTGCTATTAGCCATTCAGATCTTTATTAGACCATCAGGTTTTCTAGACAGACAAAGTATCACAGCTTCATGGAGTTAAACAAATGCAACATAAACAAAAGTAGCACACATTAAAATAATATTCCCAACAGTACTTTTCTCAGCTAATTCTTTTACCAGCAGGCTGCATTTTGCAGTTAGCAAAAAAGCAAAAAATCAGTTATTTAATTATCTCAAAAGGTAATCTTATAAAAAAATCTGAAAAGAATCATAAATCTAAACTTCCATATATGAAAAACAATCAGTCGTTTCTAAGTCCTCAGGGTGCATACCCACTCATCAACAGTTTTTTTTTATTAAATCATATCAGGAAGTTGAGAGCAGAAATGGTTACAAGTAATTAATCATTGTCTTTGATATCAGGCTATTGTCGCAAAAAAGGTACATCAGCCAGAAGTGACCAGGCTGCAATTGTTTTTGTTCCCTGACATCAGTGAGTCCCTTATCCAACTATTTAAAGTGTGTCTTCCTAAATTTTATAAATTGTCCCCCAAGATTTTCTACCTCAAAGCCATTAACAAAAACATCTTAACCTAATGTTACCAGCAATCCATGTGTCTAGACTTTTTCAGAATGGTGGTTGTCAATCTGCTCCAGCAGTGATGCTTGGAAGAAGTCAATCACTATTACTTTAAGTACCAGTAACACTGCCCAGTGAGGTGCTAGAAACCCCCAGAGAGTTTTCATGTAACTCATAGATTATGATGGATGTGACAGCCTCAAGGGCAGTGAGCAGAGGTGTGCTCAATAGCAGCATGAGGCCCTCAGGACATGTAGTCCCTGCGGCTCTACCGCTTGAAGGCTCACTTGGACATGGCTTTGCTCCCCGCCAGCCGTTGTTCCATGGGTTCCATGCTGCCTGTTGGTTCCCTTGCATGACCCCTGACAATTAGGCATGGCAACCATCCCAGCCTTAGCTAGTCACTTTTAACTCTGCGTTCCAGTTTTAGCACCTGTAAACTGGGGTTACAGAGCCTGGACTTAGTGTAGTTAGGTTACAGATTGAGATCCTGCCTCAGAATTCAAAAGGAAAAGAAAATGAAAGAAATAGTTCTTACTCCATAGTTTTATTGTGAAAGATAGAGAGTATCGGTATGAAACACACACTTGAGCAGATTACAGACCACCGAGAATACAAGGCCAATAAAGAATCCTTTATTTGCTACTAAGAACAGGCTCACGCCAGAAAGAACTCCACCTGAATTGAAGCACGGTAGAGTTCTAACATCCAAAACACAATCACATCACGTCATAGGCAGAGGGTGGGGTGGGATGTCTGTGTGCCTGTGTGAGGAGGTCAGTTTGTTAGAATAGTTTGTTTGATGTTGTGAGACAATGGCCCTCTGGAAGCCGCATGAGAACGTTCTGCTCGGCAGGATGTGGTGCTGGGGGTGCTGGGGAGCAGTTGGGTGTTGTTAGATAAACTAGGACAAAATGGAGTTATTCTGGGCAGTTCAGGTAAATATATTAGTATGTGGGCTGTAGAGGTGACTCAGCTGTTAAGCAGTTATTCTTGCAGAGGACCCAGGTTCACAACCATTTGTAACTCCAGTTCCAGGGAATTCAACTTCTGACCTCAAGCACTAGGTGCCCACATGGTACACATACATATACACAGGCAGAATACTCAAAATAAAATTTAAAAATAAAATACAGTAAAGCTATCAGGATATGCTGAGCACAGAATAAGAACGGAGTAATTGTGCCCTTATATTTCTTCTCACGCCCCAGCTGGCATTAGATCTTAAGTAATGCTAAGTTTTTACCAGATACCAAGGTTCCCTCTTTGCTTCTATGGGTTAGGAATTTGGGGTTGGTTTGGCTGGGTGCCTTGGTCAAAACACTGACAAGGGACGTAGTACTCTAGTGGTTGGAAGGTGTGATTGAAGTTGCCATTTAGATGCTGACTTACTCCCTGGCCTGACTGCAAAGGCCTTGGCTCAGTCAGCTGCTGTCTGGGGACTCTGATCCCAGTGACTGTGAACTCTCCATGTCCCCCTGCTGTGCTCGAGTCTCCTAATGATCTGCCTTTACCTTTCTTCAGGGTAAGTAACCCAACAGAGAATCCAAAAAGGATTGGAGCAATGACTCAGTGATTCAGCTGACTATTCTCCTAGGAGACCTGGATTTCTTTCCCAGCACCCACATGGCAGTTACAGCTATCTATAACTCCAATTCTAGGGGTTTTGATGCCTCTTCTGGCCTCTGCAGGTACCAGGCATGCATATGATACACATATATACATGTAGGCACTCACCTGTACTCAGAAAATAAGTTTAGAAAGTTCAAAGTCTCTTCTGACATTCACGCAATCTCTTAACTGTAATCCCCTGTAAGTCAGAATAAAAAAGCAGGTCACATACTTCCAACATATAATGGCACGGGTTATACATTACCATTCCAAAACATAGGGAAGGAAGCATAGTGAGGAAATATTAGACCAGAAAAGACTGAAAACCTGCTGGGCAAACTCCAAACTCTGCATTTCCATGTCAAAATGCTCTTCAGATCTCCGAGTCCTTTCAATTTTGTTGACTTCAATACACTTCTTCCTCTTGGACTGGTTCCACTCCGTTAGCAGCTTTTCTTGGCAGGTATCCCATGGCTCTGGTATCTCCAGTATTCTGGGGTCTCCCAATGCAATCCAAGCTTCAACTTCACAGCTTCACAAAACGCCCTCTCTAGGCCTTCATTCACATGCCTGGTCTCAGCGGCTTTCCTTAGACACAGAAGTGAATTCCATAGCCCCTTTCTTCTGTCTTTAACTCTAAAGCCAGAATAATGTGTCTCAAGTTGCCAAGTTCTGCTGGGACTGGAACATGGCTCATTCAGTTACATCTTCAGCAACTTTCTATTTTTTGATAATTTCTTCCATGGCCTAAGTTTGGCTGTTCTGAAATTGGATCTGTAGACCAGGATGGCTTCAAACTCAGAGATCTTCCAGCTTCTGTCTTTTCAGAGCTGGGATTAAAGGCCTGTGTCACTACATACAGCTCTAAGCTTTTCTTTAATTCCTTTTCACAAATTGGAAACTTAGCTAGGTGGAATCTTGTCCTGAAGTCACCACTCCCTTTATTCCATTTCTTAATCCATTTATCTCCTTGGCCAGAGAAATTCCTTCCATTTCACTTTTTTTTTTTCAAGACAGGGTTTCTCTGTCTAACTTTGGAGCCTGACCTATCCTGGTACCAGTCTGGCTTCGAACTCATAGAGATCCTCCTGCCTCTGCCTCCCAAGTGCTGGGATTAAAGGCATGCGCCACCACTGCCCAACTCATTCCACTTTCTGATGTTCCTTTTCTCAAATATTTTTTCCATGCTCAGCCTGCTCCTTCTCATTATAAACCTTTATAAGAGTGACCAGTAATAACCATACAGTAACAATACTAGGCTGTTTCAAGATTTTCTCTGCCATCGGAATTCTAACCTTGTCACTTTTGTCTCAGGCAGATTCTTCAGACAGGGTCAAAAAGCAGGCAAAATCTTCACCAAAATATCACAAGAACTATCTCTAGGCTACATATTAATATTCTTTTCCTTTGAAACCTCTTGAGCCAGGACCCCAAATAACTCCTAGCACCACTCTCTCCCTGCTCTTACTAGTATGGCCCATTAGCAGCGCTTAATGCATTGCACTGCTTTGCTAACCCGAACTCACAAAGTCCTTATTACTCCAAATAGAAACATGGTCCAGCATATCACAGCAATACCACAGTCCCTGCGACCAATTTCTGTCTGTTAGGATTCCTTCTTCTGTGAAGGGACACCATGACCACAGCAACTATTATAAAGGAAAACATTTAATTAGGTGGCTTACAACTCAGAGGTCCAGTCCATTATCATCATGGAACATGGCTGCACGCAGGCAGTCATGGTGCTGGAGAGGTCGCTGAGAGTTCATCTTGTGCAGGCAACAGGAAGTGGTCTCCCTGGGTGTGACTTGAGCATATATATAAAGTCAGCCTCCACAGACACACTTTGTCCAACAAGGCCACACCTCCTAATAGTGCCACTCCCTTTGAGGGGCATTTGCTTTCATACCACCATACTGTGAATAAATAAGAAAAGGTTGATTGTTACTTTTTTTTTGAAACAACTTTATTATGTAGCTTAGGTGATCTCAAACTTTGGATTCTCCTGCCTCTGCTTCCTCAGTGCTAGGGTAATATAGCATTATAGGCATATATCACCATTCCCAGCTCCAAGTCATTTCTGTCTTTTTTTTTAGTTTGTTTTGTTTTATTTGTAATAGGGTCTCTCTATCAGGTAGCTCTGTCTTGGAACTCACAGAGATCCCCCTGCCTCTGCCTCCCAAGTGCTGGGATTAAAGGTGTGCGCCACACACACCTTAGCTTTAGCTTTTTGTTGTTGTTGTTGTTGTTGTTTGTCTGCCCTGGGAGATTATTTCCAGGAGCTTCGTAGGATCAGAGTCTTCCTTCAGGTACTCCAGATCTTGTGCACAGAGAATTGGCATAAACACCCACACATCCTTCCTTCCCTTCAAATCATTTCTAGCTGTGCTACCTAATACAGTATAAACACTACTGTGATAGTTGTACCATGTACTGTTCTGGGAATGACAGGGAAAAGTCCATACATTTTTAGCACAGACATGTTTTTTCCCTGAATGTTTTTAGTCCGTGGTCGGTTATATTTGCAGCTGGTGTCTGGGTTCAGTGCTGTAATAGTGCTCATAACTGATGGGATCTGAATATGCAGAGCTCATAAATATGGAGGCCAACTGTATATTTAGGTTAAGAAACATTCAGTTGCTTATTTTAAAAATGCAGCATTCTCACCATAGCCCCACATGGTAGTCTCTGGTGCTCTAAGCTGACTTGTCTCTTCCTGGCTTGGCTTCCTCATAAGAGATCGTGTGAACCAAAGAGTCCGTGGCTCCCTTCCTCCATCTTAGCTCATAGGGCTTGACTCAGGGATGGTTCCCTAACCTTGGCCAGACACAAATAGGTTCAGCCCTGGTTTGGGGTGGGGGGAGGTACTGGGGATTGAACCAAGGCCCTCTGATGTTGTTAGGCAGGAGCTCTACCACTGAGCTGTCTGCCCAGCCCTTGAGCACCTTTCCTTTGTTTTCTGTGTCCATAGGTGGCCTGACTCAGGACCTAAAGGCTGCATCTGCCTGCTTTCTGAAGGCCTGTGAGAAGCCAGGGAAGAAGTCTGTGGAGTCCTGTCACAATGTTGGGCTCCTGGCACACGACGGACAGGTCAACGAGGATGGCCAGCCTGACCTGGGGAAGGCCAGGGACTACTACACTAGAGCCTGTGATGGCGGCTATGCAGCCAGCTGCTTCAACCTCAGCGCCATGTTTCTACAGGGTGCCCCTGGCTTTCCCAAGGACATGGCTCTGGCGTGTAAATATTCAATGAAGGCCTGTGACCTGGGCCACATCTGGGCCTGCGCCAATGCCAGCCGCATGTATAAACTGGGGGATGGTGTTGATAAGGACGAAGCCAAGGCCCAAATGCTGAAAAATAGGGCCCAGCAGCTCCACAAAGAACAACAGAAAAACATCCAACCTTTAACGTTCGGGTAATGTGTGGCCCACCCTCCCTTCCAAGCAACAGACAGCTTGACACTGACACCTCTTCTATGAAACCAGATGAGCCCTTGGAGGTCATTCAGTGCCATCTGCTCCAGAGTGTCACCTGCTGGGAATGGCTGGAAGTGTGTGTCTTAGTAAATAATCCTTTGTGTGTATTCTGTGAAGACACCTGTATTATGGGGGCTTTAATTTCTACACTGGACCTCTGAAGAATAGGGGCAAACTGATGAGCCTTTTGGGGTTTGGGAAACAAAGAGAAGCTTGGAAATTTTGCAGCCATAGGCCTCAAAGAATCAGAAGAGCTTGAAAATTAGAAAATGTCCTAATTTGCATAACAGAGGTCTTGAGGAGCTAAGAACAGCCGCAGTCACGACTGCCGCCCTCTGCCTTATGTAACCACGGTGTGGGCTCCTTGCCTTTCCAGTCAGGCCTTTCGACAGATTATAGGGATCAGAAGCTGTGTGCCAAATGAAGGTTGAAGGTTGTTATATTATGCCTGGCGGTTAGGAAACAAAACCTAAGCGTCCCCTCCTCTAGACAAGACATTTGCAGTTCAAAATTACCCTCCTCAGCTGCCTCTGCTCCTCATGGGAAGACAGATGACTCCTGAAGCAGCTGCTGCTCAGGATCTGACAGGACAGCATAAAGCTGTCCACTGAACTAGAACCTTTTCCTTTTGGGGGTGTGGGCAGAGTGTTTCAAGACAGGGTTTCTCTGTGTAACAGTCCTGGCTATCCCAGTTCTTGCCTTGTAGACTAGCCTGGCCTTGAACTCGTAAAGATCCACCTACCTCTGCCTCCCAAGTGCTGGGATTAAAGTCTGTCTGCTTCTTTTTTGAATAGGCCTTTGTGCTATCTATGCTGGCCTTAAAACTCCCAGCCCTGCCTCAGCCCACTGTGTCAGGCAGGACTGAACTTGTTAAACTGTCCAGATGAATGAGCTGTTTCAGTTGACTTTTTAATCTGTTGTGCTCCTGTTCCCCAGATCCTGGCAGGATGGAATGTATTCATCATGGTGGCTGTGCGTTTTTCTTTTTGTCTTTGTTTGCATGTGCCTTTGTAATGTTTTTTTCTTCTATTGTCTCTACTTGTCACTAGGGGGCGAGCTTGTCCTTTTCCTCTGATAGCGGGACGACTATCTAGCCTTACCCTGGCTTCCCTTCTGGTTTGGCAGCTGGCTGCTCTAGAAGGCAAGCTTGCCTTTGAGGGCTGTACACACAGCCAGCTGCCCTCTAAGTTGACACAGGGGAGGGCCTTTCCAAGTTTGGTTTTAGAATGTCTTGAAAATAGCGTTTGTTGTGATTGGCTGCCATAGATTATCTTGGGCAAATATCCTAATTGTGGGGAAACTACACATGAAAACCACACAAACTCTTCTACTGTCCTGGGACCACAGCGTGGAAGGAAGCAGCTGATCCTGCAAGTTGTCCTGTGGCCTCCATGCAGGAACGCACACACAGTGAAAAATGGAATAAGAAATGAAACAGTAGACAATTGATTTGATTACAAGATAACTGAAAGCCATGTGCAGGAAGTGCCATGCTAACCAGGAGTACATGTTGAAACCCTGTCTCAACAACAACAACAAAAAAGCAGCCATGCCAAATGTGTGTGTGTGAGTTGTCCTCTGCTCTGCTGTGACTCCAGAAGCCAGAACAACAAATGCAGGTAGAATGGAGTGGCAAGGACAGCATCGTTCATGAGAACAAAAGATGGCTCAACCACTTGGGAAGACAGCCGATCAGTATTTAAGAAAACTAAATATACAGCGACTTTTGGCAGTCTTGCCTCTTTATGTTTCCCCAGGGGAATTAGACGTAGGCTCATACAAAATCCAGTAGTGCTGTGAGTGGCAAGCTTTGTGATTGTCAAAACTTGGAAGCAACAAAGTAGATGAAAGGGTAAGTGATACAATAGAATATCTAGTACTTAAAAAACATAAGTCACAACATGCAGAGGGATATTACTGAACAGAAGGGCCAAATCTGAAAGGTGACATTCATGATTCCCATTGGATACTGGATACTGGTGTCCTCAAAAAAGTGGTATTGGTAAGTTAGAACCTGGCAGTGTGGCTCAGTGGAAGAGGGCTGAATTCCTGGGTTCTGTAGGTTCCAGGACTGCAGGTAAAGTTGAGGTGGCAGGCTGCAGAGGTGGCTTAGCGGGCAAGAGCGCTCACTGCTGCTCCTACAGGGGGCTTGAGATTGGTTCCATCACATGGTGCCTCAGAACCTTCTGACTGCAGCTCCAGGGGATCTCATACCCTCTTCTGGCCCCATCAGGCAGTAGGCGCATACATGATATACAGATATGTAATATATATACATATATGTATATGCAAAAGTCCTAACAACCTAAAAGTCTAAAAAACGAAAAAAGTTCACATGGTAGGATGGTTACAGTGTTTAAGGTCATGAGACCACTCTGTATGGTACATTTGGTGTGGATACGGGTCATGAGCCATTTGTCCAAATTGGTAAAATGTGAAATAAGAGTAAACCCTAATGTAAGTGAGGACTTTGGGGGACCATGTGTTCACAGAGGTTCATGGATTGTAATGGGCCTTCTGCTGAAGGTGTCAGGATGTCTCTGTGTAAGGGCTGATTCTTCGCATAGGAAGTTGCTGCATTGTCTCAATTTTGCTCTGAACCAAAAGCTGTAAGAAAATCTGTTGAAAATACAATCACATCAAGTTACTACCTCACACCCAGTAGGACCACTACTATTAAAATAGATGTCAAGTATAGAGAAATCGGGACCATCATGCACTGCTGATGAGAATGTGAAAGTTTAGAAATAAATTGCATTTTGTTTATGAAATTGCTTGGAAAGATTTGTGGCTCTCAGTATAGCAGAGAGAAGCCTGGACTTTGCTCTTGTGGATGTGTACAGTTCTGGGCTAGGCAGAGGCAGACCAAGCCTGTGCCTTTAGAGCACCTGACAATAAGAATAGGAAATTTTAAATTAGCCCTGTGAGCTAGTAATTCCACTCCTGCATACCTATCTGGAGGAACTGAAAGCTGGATCCCCCGGGATTTCTCTGTACCCTGTGTTCATCGCAAAGGTCAGTGAGTGAAAAACATAGGATGCTGTACACAGTAGGATATAAGCAGATTCGGCGTTTGCCTGCATGTGTGTCCATGTGAGTGTATCAGATCCCCCAGGACTGGAGTTACAGACAGTTGTGAACCACCATGTGGGTGCTGGGAATTGAACCAGGGTCCTCTGGGAGAGCAGTCAGTGCCCTTAACTACTGAGCCATCTCTCCAGCCCCCAGATTAACTCTTTAAAATTAAGAATTGGGCCGGATGGCAGGAGGCAGGCAGGTTTCTTTGAGTTCGAGGCCAGCCTGGTCTATAGAGTGAGTTCCAGGACAGGCTCCAAAGC
>LOJH01027983.1:0-17887 GCA_001685095.1 Ellobius talpinus
ATTTTATTTAAAAAGCAAGTTATAAAAATACACAGTGTGTGAAAAATGCTCATCAATATACTGTATCCTGATCAGCCTACATCTCTGTCTCCACACACAATGGAAGACTTCCAATCTCACCCCTAGATGTACCTTCTCATGTCCCATCCAACCATCCTTCCCATTTAAGTGAGTCACTACTTGGTGCCATCACTGTAATGGATGTAGTGTTAGGGCCTGGTGTCGAGGCATCGTGGCCTGTGACCAACTTTGCTCTTATACCTGTCAGGACAGGAAGACAGAGTTATGGAAAACAGAGATGAGAAAACTAGTGGTTTCTTAAACACGCATTAAAATTATGGACTTCAAAAGATCCATTTGGGGGCAATGAAATGTCTTAGTAGACTAAATTTTAAAAATGTGCTTGCCACTAAGCCTGAGGTCCTACCTGACTTCAAGCCCCACAACCCCACATGGTGGAAGGAGAGAGCATACTTCCATAAGGTTTTATCTGACCTCCACATGTGCAGTCAAACACACCTGCGCATATGCAGGCACACACATGAACAAAAAAAAAAAAAGAAAAAAAATTTTCATGTTTATATTGAAGTATGATTTCACCCTTAAACTAGAATTCATTAAGTAAATGAAAACCCCTCAAAGAACAGGAATGTGTAGTAGTAAGTTGGCCGGCTCAACAGCAAGGATACTGTTTTATTTCCATCAGAAAAAGTACTTGTTTCAAATATGCTTACCTTATTTTGGGTTGTGTTGTATACATTGAATTTATAGAAGCTACTTTTCTAATTTTTTTTGCCCTGAAAATTCAGACGTACATAGAAAACATGCCATTTTGGGAATTAAGGCTTCATTTTATATAATTTTCTTTAGTTTATTTTATATCAACAGAAACTGTAGTTTAATCTTAATACTCAGGAAGCAGATTGATCTACAGAATGTTTTCAAGGACAAGCAGGACTATACAGAGAAACCTCTGGCTCAGAAAAAAAGAAAGAAAGAAAAATAAAAAAAGAAACATTCCTCAGTCACCTCTTATTCTGAAATTAATGCTGTATCTTCTAGGGTGCTATAAATATGGTTACCACAAAAAATAAATTCAAAGTGTAAGAATATTGGTAAAACCTGGAGGAGTTATTGCTAAATTTTGTTGTGCTCAAAAACAAAATAAACAAAATATTCAAGGAAGCACAACAAGAAAATGGCCATTTGATATTACTTTAGAAATAGAATATCCTACATAGCAAAAGAATGAGACAAAAGATGAGAGATAATCATATGTTAATATCATGGCAATAGGAAGTGTGGGAATATGAGTAGCTCAAGACTACCATCAAGAGAAGCAACTATTTTACCTGTATAGTAGAGTTCAAGAAATCTAGTCCAGTTATGTGCTAATATTTGCTGTTGATATTGTCATTGACAGCTTGTATGAGTGCCTAGCATCTGCAGCTTAAAAGTCATCACATCTGGGTGTCTAGGCCAAAAAAAATGCTAGCCACAGTACTAAAAGTGATCAGCCCTTCTCAGAAATGTCTGTAGTCTCATAAAAATGATTCCTGCAATTTCAAGGTCAATAATTACAGGTCAGTACAAGTAAGCCTAAAACTGAGTGTTCTCACAGTGACAGTGGATTAATGGAAAAAAATATTCAGTATCACAGACAGGCTTCATAGAACCTGTACTATTTCCCCATGTCCTCTCATCAGAGAACACCTCCATTTGGTTGTTGTCAGCATTTTTTCATATTGGGATTAGGATGTGGCAAGAAATGGGTCTTTATTCAAGACTAGTGGAAGTTCTTTAGGGTGATAAGAGACAACACTACCTGAACACATAAACTGTGTCATTTATTATTTAGTGGCTATTTACACCTCTGATTGGAACCATCTTACAGTAACCTCCATTCTAAATTTAGAATTATTATTACCACAATGCTACATACATTTACTCACTAAAAATTAAGTAGGTTATTAGGAGTATTTGTCAGCCTTTTGCTAAATTAAAAAGACCACATGGCAGTACACTTCCTGCTAGACAGCTGTCCCCATAAAAAATCTGCTCTCACAAGAAGCACCCTTGTTCACCATCTGAATGACCCACTTGTGCCTGGGCAGAAATCCATGCATTTGGGCACTGAAACGCTGCTGCAAAGTAAGCTAAAAACTGCTCTTCTGTATCTAGACTTCAAAAATAGTGAACAAGACACAGAAAACTTGATGGAATTAATTTAAATTTATCATCCTAAATCATTAATTTATCAAAGCAAGATGGGATAACTACCCAGGATATTTTAGATGATGCTACAGTATTTTTAATTTCTCTCTCCTTGAAACTACTGTGATGAAGAATTTTTTCACAGTTTTTGTGTAAGCAGTCACAGTATAAAGAACTGTGTATAAGAAATTGTTCAATGACTGTAGACTGCATTTTTTTATATACAATGCAATAATTCTTCACTCTCAAGGTAAATTAACCTTAAGTAAATGGGGGCACAAAGAAAATATCAGCATATTATTCTGTGAAAATAGAAAACACATTTTAGGAAAAGTTGGATATGGTTTGGAAGAATCCTTTACAGTCTATTGGTAACTATGCATGCTGCCCTTGAGAACTGAGCAAAAAGTCCCTAACTCAGGATTACTGAATACCTGTTCCACAAAGCCTACTAATATGAGAGAGCAACAAAACTTTAACAAAACAATCAAATGAAAATATCAAAAAATGTGTATATCTAATTAATTTAACTCATTTACTACCTGTCTCTATTCCGTCTGACTCTTTAATGCTCCTTTTGAATTCACAGTATTTCTATGCATTAATATATATTTATAAATTAATATACAAATATTACCTCATAGTCCATTTAGTGTTAGTCATGTACATGGCTTTAAAGATGATTTCCTGGGAATGGATAACCAATTAGGGACTCATCACAAGAGAGAACTGCTCTCTTTCAGTAAGTCATAAAACACACAGTTGGCCATCTTCTCACACAGACTCCTGCCTTTATTTAGTTGTTTAATTCAGTTTTCAATATAATTTAATTTTTCCTCCATGTGTCTCTATAAGGGGGCATGAAAATATGATTGTGGATGCTTGCTTACAACCCCAGAAATTGAAATCCCCTAGAGCTGGAGTGTCAAGTACTTGTGAGCTGTCCAACTCATGTGCTGGAAATAAAACATGAGTCATCTGTCATATAAATTTAAAGAGTAGAAATCTGTCATTACTAATGAGCATTTCTCCAACCTCAGAAATTACTTTGCTTTTTACTGCCTTTTAATATTATTACTTTCATTGTTTTATATATGTGGGTATTTTCCATGCAGGCATCTCTGTGAACATGTGCATGCCTCATGCACATGGAGAACAGGTTAGGGCGTCAGGTGGTTGTGGTGCTGGGAATCAAACCTGGAATCTCAGAAAGAACCAGCTCTCTTAAATGCTGAACCATCTCCCCAGACTCAAATCCCACATTTAGATGTAATGTGTTTGTAGAATAAATGATAGACTATCCTTAAATGAATGATTCTCAGCAGAGGTAACGAGAGTAATTTCTCTAGCTTATTTTTTTTTCACATGTATTATTGCAACACAAAATAAATTGTCCTACTTGTTTCAAATATGAAATTCAGCTCAACAAATTACATTATTTAAATAAGGATAGTAAAGACTTCTAGAATATTGCTAATATACAACATGTTGCAAAGGGTAGGTTTCAAAATGCCTGAAATGTGTTAAATGCAATAAATGAACTTGTGTCTCTGAGAAAGTGATCTGGGCCTTTGGGGCAGTGGAAGTTCAGGCAGGACAATTGTCAGCAGATTTTTTTTCTCAAGTGAAAAGAGACAAGATAAAGGGTGAGAGAGACACTTTCCAGTTCTTAGTTAAGGGAAGATTTTTGAATGTTTCTTTTAGAGACATCCGCAGAAAGGAGCACTTTCTTTGTGGGGACTAAGCCTCATGAGATAGACAAGAAATTGTCTTACTGTCTTGCTTTTGGTCACATCCTTAAGGTTCCTTTTATGAAGCATGTCTCTTGAGTGTTCCATGGACTTTTTAAGTGTTAGTGAATACAAATAAAGTTGGGAGTTACAAGTGTCAGAGTTGTCACAGGAATTCATCCTCCCCAGGGTCCATTGTTTTTGAGGAATTTTCACAGTAACCTTCCTGGGGACTTGCTGGAGAAAAATGGTTTTTGATTACCAGATAGATTAAGATATGGCAACCAGTCAAATCATCACTATCAAACAACCTTGCATGGGTCTGTCACTGTTCTACAGGTTTGGAGACAGTGTCACACAAGAATATATGGGTAAAATTTGGGAAGCTAGCAATTACAAGAACAGAATAATGGATAACTTTATAAATTTTGTCTCAACTTTCCCAAATTCCTATTAATTTCGATCAGCTTTAGTCAGAATCAGATTACATAAAGCTTCGGGAGATGTTACATAAAATAAAAAAAATGAGTTTCTACTTTATGTAGCCATTTCCTAATATTATGAAAGTCTTGAAAAATTATCTCTATATTTAAAGTCAACTTCAGATCAATTTTATTCCTCTCATGTCTATGAAATCAATGTGTCACGATAGTAACTTTGCTCTGGCATTATCCCTGTGTGTCATTCTCTCACTTCAACATTGATAGTTGTCTCACTGGAAGTCAAAGAAAAGGCACTTAGCCTGGATATCTGCCACTCTCCTTTTTATTCCAACAAAGTAGTTGGTCAAAGCAGCTGTATTTCTAATGTCTAAAGTATTCTAGAAATCTGGAATAAAGGTTCTCACAAAACTCATTTCTGTAAGTATATTGTGTATCATGGATGGTAATATCATATTGAAGAAAAGAGCAGGCTGATTAGATGACTCAGTGGTTAAGAGCATTAGCTGCTTCTCCAGTGGTCCTGAATTTAATTCCCAGCACCCAAATGGCAGCTCATAACTGTCTGAAATTCCAATTCCAAAGAATCTGACACATTCACACAAACATAGGTGCAGGCAAAACACCAATGCACAAAAATAAATGAATCATTGTTAACAAAAGATAAACTGTATGATCCTAGCAGTATTTAACATAGACTTAGACTATAGGAAAAAAACAGTTCCCACATTCCAATGAAACAAGTTTATCTATAAACTTTAAATATAATTTTTAAAAGGGTACGTTGAAAATAAAACTGATGATCAATACTTATTCATATACACAGGTAAAGCACGAGACAGCAGCAAATAGTTACCACGTGGAGGAGAAAATGAATGGGATGACTTGGGGTTGGGGGTGTCCTCCACAGCATGGCTTCAAAAGTTGTTTTGACATTTTCACTGTGAAAATGTGCATAATCATGAAGTACAATTTGAAGGTCTTAAGGACATGTTAAATTGTATCAACTGAACACAGCACCTCGGAGCTTAGCTAGATAAGTGTGATTGGAATTTTTTGTCTGTGAACGACCATGGTCTCACACAACACATTTGCAGCCAGGGCCATAGATAATCTCGTTACTTTTATTTTCACATTGGTTACATATTTAATTTTTAAAATTTTCAATGTTTATATATTCTTTAAGATGAAGAGATTTTCACTGAACTATTTTACAGATTTGGTAAATCCTATCCTTAAATGTATTTTTAAGTAATTTAATTTCACCAGGAACAGTTAAAAAACAACCAAACAAACAAAAAAAACGCCAAAAAAGGAAGCAGATATATTTTCTATGTCAACTGGCAATGCTAACTGTCCTTTCTGAAATACATTAATACCTTTCATCTTGTACTTCAACAGAACTATTTTATGTGGAAATTTGCTATTTTTATTTGGAAAGCCTATGATTTATGTTACCCCCTTTCAAGTGATCATTAACCATTAGAAAGCAGAATCTTTGGAAACTGTTTAATCTAAAATTATAAGAGCCTGCAAATATGGTTTAGGAAGTAATTGCTGCCACACAAGCATGCAGGCATGCATTAGATCGCTAGGACTTACATAGAAGAGTCTGGCATTACAACATATGTCTGTAATTGAAACTACAGAAATCACAAACTTCTGCATATTCAGCCCAATCACCACAGTGATAGAGTGTGAGAGACTAAATCTCAAATAGATTTATCAATCAATCAATCGATACATAACAGATAAAAAATTAGTTTCAAAGTGATTGAGAAAAACAATTGATATCAAGTTCTATGACATGTACACTTCTTTGAATGTACATCTTCATACACACACACAGAGAGAGAGAGAGAGAGAGAGAGAGATTTGACTTGAAGATTTAACCTTTCCTGTGTTCTTAAATCTTCAATGCTTTGATGACTTGGAAAATGACTTACAATGAATAGCTAAACTGAAAACACATCGTTGAGCTAAGAAAAGGATCATTATTCAATGATTTCTGACATTCAACTGAATGAGCAAACCTCACCTTTAATGTTCTTACACAAACAGCAAGCCTCAAGCACCTCACGATGCCAGGGCTTTGTTACTGGACTGTGGGCTCAGAATCAGTGCATCATTGTATTTTTTGTCCCAGGACCCTCTAAACGTCTACTACACAATTGCACAATTGATGCGTACCTTCTACTTGTGTGAGAACACTCTTCCTTTCTTTTATCACTAAATCTGTGAGGGCTTCCTGAGTGATTTTTATACATAGTTCTGCAGAATGGACAGGTTGTAAATATTAAAAATCTGAGGTCTTTTTCTGAATAAACTTGAGGAGCAGTCTTGATAGGCAGTTTCAATGGCACCAATAACTATGCTTATATATAAGGAAGGCATTTTTTCACAGTCCTATTATGTTGTTAGATTTATCTTATCTGAGACCTAATTTTTAGTATTTTTGTCTTTTGCCATCCTTGGAGCAGACTCCAGCAACTGTGCCAAAATATATGATGATTTAATGATGTTCTGAACTGTTTCACAGCCAAAACAAGGAAAATATTTGTGACCAGAGAAGACCCTAGATTCCAGATTCTGAAACAGAAAGGGAAGGACAATGACTTCACTTTATCCTTTTTGATTCATTCCCCAGGATATGTACAATTGAGGTTATAAAGTAGCAGTATTGATCTTTGAAAGGCTAAATGATCTCTATACTTCTATGACAAACATGTCTACCGACCAGTCTTTGGAATGTCATAAAGGTTTTCAACACATTTTGTTGGGGACAAACACTAATGTATAGACTGAGAACAACTGGATGGACCTGAATGATGATGCTTACATATAGAACCAGCCACTTAGAAGAATGATGTTATACTATACTTTCACTTTATCTTACATACACATCACAATAAAAATGGAGATTTTTTTAATATCTCTGTTTTTTTAGCTTTGTTTAGGGTTTACTATGAACTGAGATTTTAGGCTATATCTGATATTTGAGAAAAACCCATTAACCAAGTCACAAAACTTTCAACCTTCTGCTTGTTCTGCCTGCAGTGTGTTCTAGTACTAAAGCTGAACAGAATTGTCATAAAGAGACAAGAATGCCTTAATCCAGGAACTGATGGGAGCAGAAAGTGTCCCAGAGCCAAAGATTAAACAGAGTTTGGGGAGTCTTGCAGAGGAGAGAGAAGAAGGATCAAAAAAAACCCAGTGGGGTCAGTGACACTAGAAGAACACAGATCGCAGAATCAACTGACGAGGACTCATGGAGGCTCATGGAGATCAGGGAGCCTCTAAGGGTCTGACTATGTTCTTTGCATACTTTATGGCTAAGTAGCTTAGTGCTCTTGTGGGGTTCATAACAGTGGAAATGGAAACTGTCTCTGGCCCAGTTTCCTGCTTATGTGACCCTTTTCATCTTTATGAGTTGTCTCCTTCTGCCTTGATATAATGGTATAAGCCAGGTCTTATTGTAGCTTGTTATACTTTGTTTGGTTGATATCCCTGAGAGGACTGCTCTTTTCTAAGGAGAAGGAGGAATCTGGAGAAAAGTGGAGTTGGAGGGGGAGAGATGGTTGGGAGGGAGGGAAGGAAAACTACAATCTGGATGCAATAAATGAGATAAGACTAAAAAAAACAATAAAATGCATAAATAATAAAAACACAAAATATGTGTTCTAAATAACAGTATTTTAATTGGAATTTCTGTAAGCATATTATAATAATTTTGATATAAAGATAGTCACTTCTTAGTTTTATACTTATCTGAGGTTTTAACTTAATTTTTTTTCTACCTAGATCATAAGAAAATATATGAAGTTTGAAAACAACCATATATTGAGATTATGAAAATAATAGAATTTAGGACATTCTCTTTTCTCTTTCAAGAGTGGTAACTAGAAACCAAATCATTTTAGCACTTTTTTGTTGTTATACTTTGATAACATAGTAGGTGTTCTGTTTACACAGATGGAGTAGTAACCACTGGTATAATCTAGAGAAAACTTACTATATAAAGAAATAAAAACACTCAATATATGTGTATATGTAAATACTCCATTCCATCAGACTAAATATTTTTATTATATTTTCAGAAAATATCTGATAAATGTAGTTAAATACTAGCTAATAATAGTGAGAAATATATAAGAAGTGTTTCTTCAATTCCTGATATTTTTCTCAAATACTGAGCAGATTAATACTACATGTAAAATATATTTAATATTGATTTTGAGTTTTCAAATTTCATCTATATAATTGGTGAGGAATGAAGATGAGATGTGCCTACAAACAATGCTTAATTATGTAACAACTCAGAATAGTTTTAGGAAGTCCCTGAAAATGACTTATTCAAAACGTGCCTCCATGTCAGAGTAAGCAATAAAAGCTGAGCAACACTCTCTGACAAGCCAAGCTGAAAAAAGAACAGAAAGGCTGTCTGGAAGAGATTTATACTATCTGAGTCACTTGGAAGGGACACTCTCTAGTCTGCTAAGCTGCCTGAAGGCTGTACATTGTCTTCCATGTTCACAGATTTTGTGAGTTGTTACCCATATTGGAACATGCTGATGTAGCTGTCTTTGAGTCATTTCTGGTCTTGTATATAGTCTCTCAACCATATTCCTATAGGTAACCCCAATACAACCCATTGGTACACACACACACACACACACACACACATTTCTACTCACCCAAAAAGCAAACCCATGACAGGTCACATAAGCAATTGCATCATTGTCCAATATGTTTAACAAGTGAGTTGTTAGCTGTGGTTACTATCAGGAGTAGGGGGTTACTGGTTACAAGGAGAAGAGATAGTTCAAATGTACTTCATTACCAGAAATCACATTTC
Organism: Ellobius talpinus; assembly: GCA_001685095.1. Taxonomy (NCBI): domain Eukaryota; kingdom Metazoa; phylum Chordata; class Mammalia; order Rodentia; family Cricetidae; genus Ellobius; species Ellobius talpinus. Next base: position 9,240 of record LOJH01027983.1, read on the forward strand.
CTTATTTGTGTTCATGTCCTGTAACCTTATAAATTAGAGCTCTTTAAGTACCTTGTAGACCACTGTTTATTCCCTTTTGCTTAGGGTACCCAGAGATCTTCAGAGTTTTGTACTTTGGGACACATGAGCTTCTGTTTAACTACTCTTTAGTATCTCAGGGTGAGCCTCTCATCTCCTAGAAGAAATGTCTCAATTTGGAGGAAATTTTGCAATGTGGAGGGACATTCTGTACAAAATCTTGCTCACTTTCCTTAAAAATACATCTTTTTTTGAAAAAAAATTCTTTGCACTCTTGTATCTTATTCCATTTTTGAGATGCAACAATAGTACAATTTTGTATATTGCTGTAATTAGAAATTTACATCCAAATATGAAACAACTCTAATGCCATCACATTCCACCTTTACTCACATATTTGTAATCAATCATTGTTAGGGAATTTTTTAGGGAATTTAGTAATTTGTAAGATCAGGTGACAAAGAACCTAAATTTATATCACACATGGACATGCTTGTTACTCCTTCAAGATTTATAATTTTTACAATACAGTGAAACAGTTTTGAGGTATTCCTTTATCTTTCCCCCTCTCTCCATTTTTTTACCACAGAAGCACATATTAATTGCACCTCATGGATGCATAAAATTAATGGTAATTTTTAAATTCTTCAAGCTTTTTTCTCCCAATGTAATTTTGTCTTACAACAAAAACTAATGGGAAAAGAACAGGAGCTATGCTCTAAAGAGTTTTGACAACTTCAGAGTAATCTCACTATCTGGTATTTTACTGTCCTTTTATGTCAAAAATTTTTTCTAAATGTTTTGGCACAGCCCAATGCAAATATTATCTTTACATGTAACAGAAAAATGCTTCATTGTTTAAGAATATCCAAACTTCCTGAAGAGTATGAAAAACAAGTGGGACCAAAGAATCTCAGGATTTAAAACATTTATGATGATATTATTAAATAGATCCTATGTATGAACAAAGAATGGAGTGTGAAGAAGAGATGCCTAATGCACACAAGATACTAAATGTCAAAGGGACAGACTTGCCATCAGACATTAAATTTATATGAGGCAACAGAGACATTTAATGTTTATGACTTAGTAAACCACATAAAGTGTTAGAAGCCAGCAGTGGGAAGCCTTAATTAGCAGCATCCTTTTGCTACCAAATTACTTCTCCAAAGAACTACATGAAGTCCAGTGATGCTCATGTAGTTGTTTGATGAGCTTCAGCTGTGACCAAGATGACTTGCTTTTGCATTCTTCATATAGAATAAATGTCTGTCATGGGCTCCAAGGCAGGGCATCAAAGTTTTGTTTATCAGAAATGTTAGCTGTGAAATCTTCAAGTCAATCTGTGTGATAACCTAAACTATCTTTTTATCTATATTATATCAGTATATCTTTCAAATAGATTCCCAAATTAAAAAATGCCAGTGCTTTACATGTTTCTCCATGAAGTGACTAGATTGACAGTGTATTTTGACACTATCATTGTGCCAAAATCACTCCCTACAGGGAAACATACACTTGTGTTCTTGCTTATATTTTACTCTTAGCTAAGAAGTACTTACTATGTTAAGGAAATATCAACAGTGGTGTCTCGATAAAATATCTTTTTATTTACGTTCAGAGTGGAGTGCATTAATTCAAGATGCTTCAAGTATGTATTGCTTGTATGTTTTCCTAGAAGTGGTGTCTGAAGAAAACAAAGATGGATCATTGTATAATAATATACTGTGAAATACAACTAACTCCTAGAGAGAGCTGTGCAATTTGTAATAATAACCCAAAAACTAAGATAGTCAGCAGTGATCATAAGACCCAAGGAAATACAACTCCGACTCTAAGAAGGGCCTGTCAGGGGGATGTCAATTTACAATTAGGCTGTCTTTTTCTTTTATTCTTCTTCCTTCCTTCCTTCCTCCCTTCCTTCCTTCCTTCCTTTCTTTTTCTTTCTTTCTCTCTTTCTTTCTTTTTTTTAGCACACTGATTGCCCTTGGTAAAATGTATTTCAGTATATGTCATTGCTTTATGATACTAGTACATCAAAACCAGTAAAATTTGCACACTGGCTGGACCCAACAGAAGATGTGGATGACTGCAAGTAGATATGGGGAACTTGGATACTGACCTTTCAGGCAACATTGTCACAAAAAAATCTTAACTGCATCTCGTTTTCTAAAAGTTTAAGCAGACAATGTCCTCTTTGGAGATGGTCTAAAAGCTAAAGCACATCACAGAATAAGGAAAAAAAAATCTAAAAACTTTTTTACATAAATTGGTATCCTCTATTTTGGATTCCAGCTAATGGTTTTGAAATTTCCAAGGGAATCTCCCAATTATGTGGTCAAAGAATAAAGGCCATTTCAGATTTCCAAATTCAGACTGTACTGTAAGCTTACAAGGGTCTTACAATGATTGCTCTTGCTCCCACCTGACCTCATTCTAACTGATATTTTATCCTTTTCGTCATATAATCTATTGTAAACAGAAAATGGGCTCAGTATCCTGACTCTGTGAATTCTCTCTGACTGTTTGTTTCTTTGGGTACTTGTGTGTTAAGAACTCTTTCAGGTCTAGAACATGCATTAAGGAAATATAGACGGCAAAAGATTAAAGACAAATTTGCCAGCCATACATTTAAGTCATTAGAATAGATCCATTTTCATTTTCTCTTGAAAATGTTTCTGCATTTCTGTGTATTAGTTTTCAATTTATTTTAGAATTATGTGTAGATGTAGATGTCAAGTTCAGAAATCTGTTTTTTTCAACTTAAAACATCATCAGTATTCAATGCTATAAAGGACTTTTACCCCAGTAATAAATGTAATATATAAATAAAATTTAAACATGTATATACATACACACCTCTGAACTACCAATTAAATATTATTTTACACAGGAAACACAATTTACACAACTCCAGGAAGATCAGTGTATTATGATAACTTATGGGAATCACTGCTTTCTTCATGTGTGAAAATTTTGACCCAGCCTGAAATGCAGTTTAAAATCACATGCTCTTTTTCATTTACAAAAATACATTTCAACAAAATTCAGAGAAAGAGAGAGAGAGAAACACAAAGAGACATGACCTCATTTTAGTTGATCTTCTAAACAACACTGTGAACATGGCAATGTTTTGTTTTCTTTTTCTTTTTGTTTTTCTTTATGTCTTGTAACAATAGGCCCATCTACTTATTTGGTTGAGACAATTAACAATATCCTTTGTCTCATTATATGTTCATCACAATCAAATTCATGATTATATTATTGTTATAGCAATTTATTTCAATTTCCTAATTTTCTAAAAGACAGCAGACCACCTTCCACATGTTTAACTACAGTAGCCTTTAACTCTGTTTATTTAATTTTATGAGGAAGTTCAACTGAATTGGTTGCTTTTGCTGACAGTGTACCATCAAGAGATTATATATCTGATTCTTAGTACCCCATAGCTAATGGGAATTCGCTCTAAGTATAATCATAGTTTTGAAAGCTATAAAAGAATAAATTCATTAAGAATATTTATTCAGAAAATTTTGACCAGAAAATTCTAGTTTTCAGAGTTGCTTAGCAATAGTTAGTTGTTTATATAAACTTATTCATATAAAATATTCCAAATATATACCTTGACTGTCACCAAATGTTTATTATCTTTATATTTCTATTTCATGCTCTCCCGACTTTCTTTCTTTTATTTCTCCACTACTTCCTCATCCCCTCCTTCCTTCCTTTTTTCCTTTCTTCCTTCTTTTCTTTTGTTCCTTCCCCCACCCTTTTTAAATTAATTTTCTGGGTCTTGCTTTGTAGCATACAGAGCTGCTGAATGTGAAATGTCACCTAGCCTGAGCTAGAACTCAGAATCATTATACCTCACCCTTATGAGTTATGCTAATAGATGTTACCAATCACTTTGAAGTAAAGAATATTGCTGCAATGATCATGGTTGAATTTAGAGATAACATCTTTTCAAATGTCAAACATTTTGCATATATATTTCTCATTATCAAAAACTCATGCAAAATATACAGTGTAGACTTTTACTTCTGATGAGAAAATTTAATGTCTGCAGATTATAAATAAATTTCTTTGCCCATTTTGTGGTATTGCTAAACTATTATCTTGAACAAGGCTTCCTTCTTTTACTAAGGGTCATAAGGAGGCAGTTATTTATATTAAAAATGTATCAAATTTATTTAAAGTCACAAACAGACATACACATATCTAGTAACTCCAGTATCTTTGGTGTCTACAAGATAATATATAATATGATTTTAATACATTTAATATAAATACAAATAAAATGAATTGATAAATATATGATATGTATATATTTCAAATGCTCAGAGTAGGGTTATAGTGTCAATAACTGTATTGTCAAGATTCCTTTGATTATATCTTTCTGGCCTTTCCTAAGGGGATTGTGCTGTCAAGGATCTGTATTAACTAAAGTTGTCTGAAGTAACACAAAGAACTTATGCATTCAGGCCCATCCACAAAGACAATTTAGAAACATCACAGGAAAATATCATGGTAATGAACTCTCTGACTCAGAATAGCCCTTATTTTCTTTTCTGATGGAGTTTCAGCTCACTTTGCTCTGAATCAACACCAAAAGTCAGTCACTTGGACTTGATGGCAATCTCATTGATATTTCAATGATTAAAGTATAATAAGTGAAACCTTCCAGCAGCTATACCCATGAACTGACCTGCTTCTGATAGCTCTGAATGTTGCACTTTCCCAATTGGAAATCCATTAAGCCTAGCCTTCAGGAAATGCATGCTGAGTAAAAATGATATGGAAGCAGATAGGATAATAAGAAAAAGTCAGAAAGATCCGGGACTGTTGGAATGTCATTTTCAGCAGATGAATCTGTTGTTGCTGTTTGCATTAGAATTCACCAGATTACCTAAAAATAGTGGAGCTCATGTATTGGGCATTCTTCTATTTTTTCCAATTAGTAACTTAGTGGTAATATTCTTAAGCTTCTAGATTCAATTTGCCTTTAATTTTCAATTTCTAATACTAAGCCATGTAGTGTCTTCAAACTTTCTGATCAATGGATTTGGAAAGCAGAGTATCAATTTCTCACCCCAAGTTCCCAGGCAGAATAAAATACAGCATCAAATGAACATTTTATGTTGACATGAATATATATATGTATGTATATATATATATATATGAACTCTAGGTATTATATCATGTTCTTTTTTACATAACTAGCAAAAACTGCTGAGAAATAACATTATAAAACATTAAACATATATGTACATATTACACTTTTGTATCATTGAACAAACAGTTTCTGAGGACATATTTTATGAAACCTATGTCAAGTATGAAAATTTCAGTTAGCTCATAGACTGGTAATGGAGACCAGCACAGAGATTATTAGTAATACAAATACACAATCAGTGCTGTAGTAAAGGCATGAGTCAAAGGCCTTGACACCACGGTGGAGTGCATTGTTTGTCTTTTGAGTAAGATGTCATGAATGAATAGATCTTTTGTATCACATTTTTTTCTCCAAGAGACCTCTACATATTATTAAATTTTAAAAATTTCTCTCCCTGTATTATGGTTTGCCAAACTTAAAAATTGGCTAGAGTCTTTCTATGTAAGTTTTGAGGATTTTGAAGTTGATGGGTCTTTAAGGAGTCTGCCCTTTTCATTAGTGCTGTCATTATTTCCTATTCCATTCTTGCCCTGTTCACCTCTGTCCTTCCCACCCCATTTCCTCTCCTTGTCAGTCCTTTTTCTCTCTGCACCCCACATCTATCTGTCCTCTTCCTCTTCCTCTTTTTCTTTTCAAACTACATTTATACAGATTATAATCTTCCCAGACTCAGGCTTTCCCATTTGCATTGCCCTAAGGGTCCATCTTCACTGGAAAGAGGGAGGGCTGTTTAGCCAGGTGGATCCCTTCGAATTGCAGAAGGCAGAACAGTAGATTCCCGATGGTACTGCCTATTTAAATTAAGCAAGATTAGGTGGTTCCTAGGAAGGACGAGCAGAATTTCATTTTGATACACAAGTAGGAATCTTGGTTAGTAGTTTCCAAACCAAAGGATTTACTTTTGGGTTGATATCTCTTAAACAAAGGGGAAATAATTTGGTTGAATGGAATACCAGAAAAGTCAAATGAATAAAATTATGTAAAAAATTGTTTGATGTTTGAATGACTGGTGAGATGTATCAGCTGGTTAAAAGACCTTGCTGTTTTTGCAGAGGACGTTAGTTAAATTCTCAGCACTCATTATGAATGGCTTATAAGTGCCCACAACATTATATCTAGAAGACACACACCTGCCTGCAAGCATAGACACACATCGGCACACTCAGACATGCATGCACATATCCATGCACAGATGGATATTAATACGCATACTCGCACACAGACAGCCAGATTTACACATATCAACACAAAGACAGACAGGCATATCCACAAATAGACCGACTCATGCACATATTCACTCATAAACAAACCTATACAAATCCACTCACAGACAAGCCTACATGCACATATTCAAACCAAACAAAGATACATCCACATATCCACAGACTGACACATAACCTACACACAGACAAACATACCCATCAATACATGAAGGAACACTTTAAGCACTTTATTTTTTTTTCTATGCAATGCTGTAACTGATGCCAATGTTATATTTGTAATTCCAGGCTGATAAAACTGCCTTTTTTAAAATCTAAAATATACCAAGAACCATCAAGGGTGCTCAGTGGTCTATAGCTTCGACTTTTCTGCAGAGGGCCCAGGCAAGATTACAGATCTTATTTCAGATCGCTCACAAACATCCTTAACTCCTATACTGGGGACTCAGTCCTATACAAGCATCTGCACACATGTGTTGCACATGCAGACTGGGGCATGCACGCATACACCTAAATATAAATAAATAAAGTGTTAAAAATTCTAACAATTGCAGGTTAAAAGCCTGTTAAACAAAGGTGTGCGGATGCAGCTTAGTGATAGACTATTTGACTAGCATGTGCAACAACAACAACAACAACAACAACAACAACAAGCCAACAATCAAAGCAGAGAGAAACAGTCGCAGACAAAAAGTAAATGAGTGAGATTTGTCTAGATTCCTAATACTTTAACCCATGGAAATCCTAATGAGTTTTCTGCTGCACAATTTAAAACCTGGAGATATAACAATGCTTAAAAAATAGGAAATGTCAGGTATGCTATATGGTAACATTAAGATAATCTAGAAACTTTAATGATAGGACAATTTCAAAATGGTGTAATCTTTCTTAAGATTTATTTGCTTTTACTTTATATGTTTGAATGTTTGTCTGCATGTATGCACGTGAATCGTGTACATACCTTGTGCCGACTGAGGCCAGAAGAGAATGTGGCATTATCTGAAACTCTAGTCACAGATGTTTGTGAGCCTCCATGTGGGTGCTTGGAATGACACCAAGATTCTCTGTAAGAGCAGCCCAAGTGCTTCTAACTGCTGAGAAAACCATAGGCACCAAATGCCATAGTTTTGCTTTAAAGTTTATATATTTGTGGAGTATAGCATCCCAGAGAACGAATGGGCAATGAAAATATGTGGCATTCTCAAAATGAATAAAGAACAAACCCTATTACATCCTAAGCTCCAATACAGTGGGGACTAAGGAAGATTGCTTGAGTCTATTGGCAAAGAGAGAAGACAGAGGGAGTGGGTGGCTGAAAGTGATTTATTATTGCTAATAAACTTAGCCAAGATGTTAGCGAATGCAGAAATTAATCCTACCCAAGAGATCCCAATGATAGTTCTCTCCAAACTGGTTTTAAGCAGAGCCAACTAATTCCTGAAGCTCTGCTGAGAGGTATATAGTCACATGAGGTGCAGAAAAAAATGAGTTAGCAGATCCAAAGCCGACTCTACGAAAAGAAGGGCCACTTCAATGCAGAGAAACTAGCATAGACATGTTTGAACACTTAAGTGAGAGTCTATGAAAATGCATCTCAGTATCATTTCATAAAATACAAAGGTAACATTTATACATGTAGAGCATCTGCCTTGACGCTGATATCCTGGTAGACGATCAGCTACTTCATTATCCTACTTTTCAGTTTGAAGCAGTTAAGTTTTCAAGTTCAAAATCAACATGAAAGGCAGTCTGAGGAGTTTATTTTTCCACGTATAAACACTGGAACATGTTGGCACTTCAGAGGATATTTGTTCCCTGTCCGCACATCATCATTGATGACTTGAAATTCCTTTATGTTGCTCTTGGCATGGAGAAAGACACCAAAACTGAAACAATGGACTGAAATATGTGATGCACTAACCTTGATTGTGTTGCTATATTTGCTTTTCCCTTAGAGTAGCCAGCCCTACTGAAGAATTTGAATGAGAGAGAGAGAGAGTATTTGAATGCTTTGTTAAGCTGTCTATATCATGCTTAGCTATTGAATGGTGAAGGAAAGTTTGAATTCAGCTAGTTCCTGACTTGGGACAAATTAATACTTAGTCTGTATTTATTTTATATCAATTTATATTTTATTAATATATTTAGTTTAATTTACTATTATATAACTCTCAAAAAGAATTAATCAATTGCAGAAGGCTATGAGCATGATACTTAAATACTTCTTAGAATTTAAT
>LOJH01027984.1:4570-17887 GCA_001685095.1 Ellobius talpinus
TCTTTCTTTCTTTCTTTCTTTCTCTCTTAGATTTTTATGTTTTTGTTTTGCCTTGTTTTTTGATTAGAAACATTTTTATTAGTATTTTTCTATTTCTACTCTTTAATCCTCTATCAGATGTACAGATGGCAATTTTTTCTATATCCATAGATTTGCCTTATCACTTTTTAGCTATTGTTAACGTTTGTTGTATGGATTCTCAATTTCATGAGATTCTGTTTGCTGGTTTGTTATTTCCAGAGGAACTGGAATCGTATACAATCATTCTTGCCTATGCCTATATCTGAAAGTGAGTTCCATACTCTTTTTCCCTATACTTTAAGAATCAAGTTTTATTTTTCTGCACATGTATATTCAAGGCTGTCCTTTCAATAAGTATTTTTTCCTTGTCAAAATTCAAATGCACATAAATACATAAATTTATTTCTTGATCCTGTATTCTATTACATTGATGTGCATGTCTACATGTCAATCTTTTGTACCAATACAAAGATTTTTTTTTAAATAAGACTCTGAGTATTACTTAAAATCACATGTGTTAACACTTCCAATGACATTCCTTAAGCTTAGGATTATTTGGACTACCTAAATTTGGGCTTTCAAGTGAAATTCCCTCCCCCTTTTTCTGGTTAATGGGAACATTCAGGACTTATCTCAACTCCAGGCTATGGCAGTCAGTGAGACTGGATCATCTCAGCTAGCGAACTTGAAATTGTCCTGAGCATTTTGAAGTCCAAAACTGATCTTTGGGTGGTGTTTCTCAGCTTAAGGGTGTTATCATAATCCAGGTGGAATCATCATTTTGGTGCCCCTTCCTCCTTTTGGAGATTTCAAAGGTTACTGCTAGGCATGGACATGGTTTACTACAGAAAATTTAAACATTTTAAATATTGTTTGCTGTAGACAGACACTGCATGTTCATTTCCTGACCACCTAGACCCGAATAATTACACAGAAACTGTATTAATCACTATACTGTTTGAAGAATATCTTGGGTGTATTCTTAGCTAGCTCTTTCATCTTAAATTAACCCATTTCTATTAAACTGTGTATCGCCATGTGGCTGTGGCTTACTGGTAAGGTTCTGTCTTTCTCCTTCAACAGCTACATGACAGTACTGTTCCTGACTATGTCCTGTAATTATTTAAATAGTAAAGTTAATTCTGGGTCATTGGAAACAAGCTCACTGTTTTCAATGTGTAAAATACCTCCTTTTGTATATTGAGATTCAATAACTATATTGAGAGGTTCTGTAAAATCCATTAATACAAAGAGAATGCCACATAATTATGAATTTTGTACAGAGTCATATGGGATCAGAGTTTACTTAAGGTTCCTGATTTATGACTTGCCTTTCCTGATTCATTTGTATCAATATAGAATATAAAGCCTCCAAAGATTTGTGTTCCCCACACAACGCCAGAAAAGATCCTGTTAGATTTTTATGATTTGAAGTCTCTTGCTTTGGGAATATCTGTTATTAGTATCTTCCAAAAAGTTACTGAAGCTCTTTGCCAATGTTCATTTTCTGCCCATAAAAAAGAAATTTCAGCATACTAAAAGGTACTACAATTTCAACTGGGTCTATATGTGCTAATTGATGAAGTCTCATTTGTCCTTTATAATAAACTCAGGAACATTTTCCAAATAGTTTTTAATTCTTTAATTTAATGTGATAAAACATCTCCATTCTAAGATAATATCTTCCCTACACATTTAAATCCATGGAGAAGAATGTATAGAGTGTAAAATAACCAGAAACATGCATTAGTTTATGGTTTCTTTTTGAGGTTGGAGGAATGTTAGTCTGAGAATTCCATTGTAATAAATCATGTGCACATAACTTCATTGCTATGTTAGCCAGGTATGGCTTTAATTTTCATCTCAGTCCTTCTGGCCCTATACATTTGACATCTCATACTTTGTTTTACCAGAGATAGAGTTGGATGCCAAGATTCTGAAGAGATTATTGTTACATTTTCACTTTTTGATCTTGAGATAGCTGTCATTTGGCAGTTCCTGAAAGGTGACTGGATAAAATAAGTTTGGTTGTTTGAAAACCTGATAATGTTCCTCTCTAACCTTATAATATGATGCTGAGATTAGTTTTCCTTTAAATTCCTCTGTCTGGATCTGAATATCTATATAATGTGTTTTAATAAGTTTTTCTAAGATTTGTATCTTAACACTCATATCAAACAACATTTTTAGGGATAAAACAAGAATGATCATATGGATAAAGTTTATAATTGACTTTACATACATCCCATTTAACTTAATTATTGCCTCATTTAATTGGTTCATATTAAACATCCATTGTGTAATCATACAGATACCTAACTCCTTCCATTATAAAAGTGTTTTCCATTCTTTAATGTGGGAAAAACTCATTTTCCCTTTTTTTGTCTAATTCACCATTTTAAGAATTTCAAATAGTTTCTCCAAATCTGAAGATAACAACATTGAATATGATAGGGAATAGTGAGAGTAACTGCTGCTGCATAGAACAGGAGAAGCCTGAATGGGTTTGCAAGAAAGCTACCTAGTTTGGCAGAGGCCTGAAAAGGTGGTACAGGAAAAACCCACAAACCACTGGGAGAAGGAGCCAGCAGTCTACAAAAAATAAGCACAGGAAATTTTGGGGAAGAAATACATGTGGTGAGAGCTGCCAAGAGGCAGAACTGGCTGGTGTTGAGGGGTTAACTCTGACAGCATTGGAACACTAGCACCTGGGGAGTTTGCTAAAGACAGGCAAACCACATAGTAAATAAGAAAAAACAGCAGCCTACTGAACTGAAAAAAGATCTTCACCAACCCCACATCAGACAGAGGACTTATCTCCAAAAATATATAAAGATCTCAAGAAATTAGATGTCAAAATTCCAAATAATCCAATTAAAAATGGGGTACAAAACTAAACAGATAATTCTCAACTGACAAGTCTCAAATGGCAGACACTTAAGGACATGTCCAACATTCTTAGCCATCAGGGAAATAAAAATAAAAATGATTCTGAGATACCATTTTACACCAGTCAAAATGGATATGATCAAAAATACCAATGGTAGTTTTTGCTGAAGAGAATGTGGAGTAAGGGGAACACCCCTCCATAGTTGGTAGGAATGAAAACTTGAACAACCACTCTGGAGATCAGTATGGTAGCTTCTCATAAAATTGGGAATCAACCTACCTCAGAACACAGCAATGCCACTCTTGGGCATATAGCCACAAAATACTCAATCATACCACAAGGACATTTGTTCAACTATGATTATAACAACATTATGTTTAATACTCTGAACCTGGAAACAACCCAGATGCCCCTCTAGTGAAGAATAGATAAGGAAAGTTTGGCACATTTAAACATTGGAGTACTAATCAGTGGTAAAATCAATGACATCTTGAAATTTGCATGTACCAGAAAAAAATCTTGAATAATGTAACCCAGACCTAGAAAGATGAACATTGTATGTACTAACTCCTAAGTGAATACTAGCTGTAAAGCAAAGGATATTAATTTTATAGTCCATAATCCTAGAGAAATTGCCATGGTGAACCCTAAGAAAGACATGCATGGATCCACCTGCAAAAGGGAAATAGACAAGATAGCCTGACAAAATTTTGAGTATGGGGGGAGGGTGAAAGGGGATGGGGAAGGAAGAAGGGGAAGAGGAGGAGAACTTGAGGAGATAGGATAGTCAAGGTGGAGGAAAGACAGAAATGAGAGCAAGAAAAGATATTTTGATTGAGGGAGCCATTATGGGGCTAACAAGAATCCTAGCACTTGAAAAATTCCCATGAATCCACAAGCATGACCCTAGCTACAACCCTAAGTGATAGGGAAGAGAGTACCTGAATTGGCCTTGCCCTGTAGTTGAACTGATGAATATCTTAACTGTTACTATAAATCCTTCATACAGCAACTGATGGAAGATGAGGCAGAGACCCATAGCGGAAGACTGGGCACAACTCTCAAAGTCCAATTGAAGAGTGGGAGGAGTGAGAATATGAGCAAAGAGGTCAAGACCATGATGGAGATACCCACTGAGACAGTTTATATGAGCTCAACAACTCCATCCACACAGGGAAGAAAACAGAATAGGTCCAAACTAGTTCCTCTGAATTAGGTGACAATTGTATGGCTGGGGCAGACTGTAGAGCCACTGGCAGTGGCACCAGGGTTTATCCTTACTGCTTGTACTGTTTTTTTGGAACCTATTCTCTTATAATGGATACCTTGTTCAGCCTAGATATAGTAGGGAGAGCCTTGTACCAATCTTTGAGGAGTAGATGGGGTGGAGAAGCTGGGATTTGTATGGATAATGAAAAAGAATAGTTTGTTTTTTTTAAAATGAAATGTAAGAAACTATTAAAAAGAAAGAAAAGAGGAGAAAAAAGTTTAACTCCAGTTGTTTTCCTAATTTTGTGATGAAATAATTCAATTTAAATCTGTTATCTGTCTATTCATCTGTTGTAAATCAGTCTTTCATATCTTCTTATAATTATTTTAAGAGAAATTTGTCTTACATTTAGTGTGATTTGAATATCTAAACACTCTTTAGTACAGAAATCATGCAAGAATTTCAACATATTGTTTTAAGAATTTGAACATTTGCAGCTTGTTTCTATTTGCCTAGGGACTTGTTTTTAAAAATTGTTTGGATGGCATCAATTTATTAATAATCCTGTACATATGTATGTACATAATACAAGAGAGAATCATGACAATAGAAATATATTAGTTTTATCATAATAGAAACAAGAAAAGTACATTAATTTCTTTAAGATTTATAACATACAAGTTGCATAGGGACCAATCACTTAGTTTACTTAGAACAGTGTGTTGTGTATATTCAGGCAGTAACACTAACTATGCTAGTCAGTGAAGTGAAGGGGTTTGTTTTGGCTTCCAAATGTGAAAGTAGCAATCTAGACACAATAGGCCAAATTGCTTTTGAGCTTGTGTAAGAACATACATCTTAGAAGAAAGAGTATGTAGCAATAAGCACCTCTCTTGTGATGCCTAAAAGCAAAGAAAAAAGGAGAAAGTGTTCCTTTAAGCAGGCATCAGTGACCTAAAGCCTCTAGAAAGGACCTAGCATTTAATGTCACCATGATTTTATTTAATAGCATTGTCTGTGAACTAAGATTTTAACACATGGACTTTGGGAGACATTACAGATCAAAGATTTAGCAAGTATTTGGGATAAATAACTTCAATCCTCTTAATAATGTTACTCTACAATTCCATCCCAAATGTCATCTTCCTCAATTTCTTCTACCACATTATCACTTTTATTTAGATCTACCCTAAATTAATCTCTAAAGGCAGAGAGCTGGCAATCTGTCCTGATTTATAGGCAGCAAGTGCAGATGATACACAACTATATATTTCTGCTCCAAACTCCTCTTCTATAGATTAAAAGATATTGTTTTGAAGGGCAAGAAATAGTGAGACACCACAGAGAGGGATGTAATTCTGAAAATTATTGACCCTGGGACTCAATATGTATTCAGAAATGAGAAGATTTGAGGTGAGAAACTTAAAGGAAAGAAGACTGCATGGTATAGTACCTTCTCCAAGGATAGACAGAGGACCACACATTGCATAGAGTTGTACACTGTCCAACTGTGATGAGCAGATGACAGGGATGCAGGAAGAGTAGCTATAGGACCATGCATTGTCTGGGTATGACCATGAAGGATAGACAATGGGATTACAGGAAGAATAATAAGTGGGTCATATACTTTCAGTGAGAAGCCATGTAGATGCTCACAAGAGACAGACACAATGGGACCTTGCAGGTAAGCCACAGTTACGTGGCGATACACAGATTAATAGAAATGGATTAAACTAAGATATAAGAGTTAGCCAGAAATAGGCTTAATTTATTGGCCAAACAGTATTGCAATTAATACAGATTTTTGTGAAATTATTTCAGCTCTAGACAGCCAGGAATGAATGAGCAGCCTCTGCCAACAGATTGGCACATCAACATATTCTGAAACATTTGGGTACTGATACCGGCCACCCACTTTGCATTTAGATGCTTTTATATCTGCTTGGGGTTGGGATGAAAGTAGCTGAAACCATGCCCATGGCTCAGTGGCAAATTCCTGTAACTATACACAGAGATCTTTCCAGCCCACTTAGTGCACTGCATGGCAGATTTAGCCTTTACTGAGACAAAAAGGGTTGATATGCTGCATGGTGCTTCCCAGAGTTGAGGGGGTATGTCTCAGAAGAAGTTAACATGCCTCTGCCATGTTGGGTTGGGCTGATCCAAAAGGCAAAGCAGCCTTAATCCTAGCCATGGCACTTAGCATTTTGAGAAGTGGTGCTACTCAGAAAAGGATTACAGATACATAATAAAGACAAATTCAGATAAAAAGACCTCTAAATGGGTCAGAGTATGTTTAAAAATGTGCATAGGCTTGGGAGAGAGAAGAAAAAGAATATAGAGAGTTAGAAAAAGAAGTATATGATTTTTTAAGAAAACAAAGACTTTAAAGAGACAGTACACACAGTCATAGGTTAAAGCAGTAAAGAAAAATAAGTCATGTAAAGATAGAATATACACAGAGAGTCTGAATTATGTATATTATTGTGTTTTCTTCGAGTTTTTTGACTGTGAAAGAGCTAAGTGTAGACAGACATTTCATTGTATGGACTGATAAACCAACATATATATTTTAAAGTATCTTAACTTAAAAATTTGGTTCTAAGAATTTGTTGCTTTGGAAAAGAGGTTCCTCTTTTGTTTCCACAGAGGATTAGAACCTGTGGATTCTTTCCCAACTAATGTGGTTTAATGGACCCCTAAAAGGTTGCCATGAAGATCCCCAAAAATTACTTCAGCCAACAAAAAGCAGGAAGCAGATCAGAGGGAACTATGCCCAAATTCAAAAAAAATATTGCTTATGAATGATTCTTTACACTTAAAGGGGAATATGCTATAGATTTGGAGACTTTGCATTTGTATCTTGGTCTATTGATACAAATTTTAGGTCTATTTTGTTATATTTCTATTCTTTATTAAGGTATTTTGTTTGTGCAGCTCATTTAAAAATGTAATGTATAATTAAGGAATACAAGTCAATAGAAAGCCATCTATAATAGTCAGCTTATAGTCATGCTAGGTTTTCTAGATATATACAGATATGTTTCAGTTAGACAGATAATCTTTAAAATACCTATGGAATATGGCATTTAAAATGTTTTAAGAACTTAGGACTTTTCATGGCAATGAGACACATCTGATCCTGGAAGCATGAATTACTTCAAGAGGATGATGGGCTTTGAAGAGGCTCCTTATGGAGTTTATTAAGCATTTGGTCAAGAAACTGCACTTGCCTGGACTGCTTGATGTTATGCTGTGTAAACTAGACATGCAGGACAACAAAAAATGGCTGCTGAAGTTGCCTAAAGAAGGTGAGACAGTCCCTCAGGGTTCCTGCGTCATGAAAGCATCTGTCAGACATTTTCAGGACACAGAAGAAAGTAACTGGCAAACTGCCAATATAGACAGAACTGTTTTTGAAATTTCCTGCTTCATGGAAAAGTCTGCTAGATACAATGTGCCTGTAGGCTAAAGATGGGTGCCCGAATGTTGCAGAAGAACAGACACAACAGATTCTTGCAGGTAAGCCACAGCAATGTGTCACTACACAGATTAATAGAAATGGGTTAATTTAAAATTTAAGTATTAGCCAGAAATATGCTTAAGTTATTGGCCAAACAGTATTGCAATTAATTCAGATTTCTGTATTAATTAATTGAGAACAAATAAGCAGTCTCTGCTAACAGTTATTAAAGAATAAAAGAATTATTTATAGATAATGCCATCTGCCACATTTATTTAACCAATGTAGTTTTTTTCCAGGATCTTTATTTTTAAAGTTCAAAGAAATGTATCAAAGAAAATCTTCAAATGCTTCTACATTTTTTTCTGGAATATTTGCTGATTTTCTTGAAAACGCTACTCATGGTTTGTTCTTTTGGCCTTTAGTCCTTTTAATCATGCCCAGAATGTTAAAGTTCTTCCAATTTGGTTAATGTTTTCTTCAAACTAAAGTAATGACCATCTGCAGACTAAAGTAGTTTGTTTTCCTAGTTTCTTACCATTTCTCATGCTGGTGACTCCCAGTAATGATGTACCATAGAATAGTTTCTCCCTCATCTGACTTTCTGTTGGCACCCCTATAAATAGCCTATCACAGGCAAACGTGGGAGGCTTTCAGTTCCTGCTCCCATCCCTTCTATACATTTCTCACTCTAATACTCCCTGGCCAGTAAACAGGCAATGAACGTTCTGGTTTCCTAATCTAGAGACCTTCCATCCACAGTATTTCTCATTTTTAACCAGTTCTGTTGGGAAGTTGATGATTTGTCTTTCCTTTCAGAAACCTTTCAATACCTCTGTTCTTCACAAAGAATTATGCATTTTCTGCAAAGACATTCATCAGTTTTGGTTCTAAGTCTCTGTAAAATATAATTCCCATGAACATTAAAGTATTTTATACAGTTAGGAGATAGAGAGCTGGTTTAGAGATTTACAGCAATTGTTTCTCTTGCAAATGAACCAAGTTTAATTCTCATCACCTGCATAGCCACTCCCAGTTATGGCCAACCCCAGTAAAAATCTTATACCCATTTCAGGTCTACACAGTCACAGAAGCTGCACATGGGGCATAGACATACATGTGGACATTACATACATAAAAAAGAAAAAAATCTTTTGTAAAACCATTCCATACTATTAACATTCTATTTTAAGATAGCATTCTCTTCTCAAGGTTTCTAACACATCAATAAACAGTTGTCCCTCCAAAAACAGTATTAACAGTATATGCCCAACTAAAATATAAAATATCTGATACTATTTCTAGTTTAACACAGGACTATTATATTTGAGCCATTTAAACTCCTTCATGCTTATTCAAACTTCTATTGAGAGTTCGAGTAAAATTCCAGAATTTCCTTAAAATTACAGATTTTCTCCATTGGGAGAAAATCTACAGAATTTATACTTTCAGTTGGAGAATTATTACTTAACCACCATCCAGTTGATTGCTATTGATGACTAAATTAATGTCCCTTATTCTTTGGTTTTCAATTTTATTTTTAATTATGTGCAAGTGTATGTCTGTGTCTGTGCAGTTACATACACAGGCAAAAGGCCTCACATGCCTTAGAGCAGAAGTTATAGACAGTATTAGATGCTGTTCTTTGCAGTTGGAGTTGTCAGAAGTTGGTGTTGGGAACTGAACTCATGACTTCTGGAGGAGCAGTTAGTGCTGAGAATGGATGATACACCTCTCCAGCCATTGTTCCCTTACTATTTAAAGATAGATCACAATACTAGCTTTAGACTTTCTTCAGTAAGTTAAATGAAATCATATAATAACAACTTGAAATGCAGTATTTCTTCATTGAGAAGATCTCACATTATCCTTATACATTTAATCCTCTCACGTTAGATAATTTTTTGAATTTTTCCTGCACACTCTTAGTCTTAAAATTCATTTCCAATAAAATCTCCTCTTTAATAATTTTTTAGAACTATCTTACTAAATTCACATATCTCATTTATATTTTACCAACACTGTAGAAAAGTAATTTTATCTTTATATTTAAAATATATGAATGAATTTTACCATGGGTTAAACCATAAATAGGTTAGATTTGTATTTTTATAATGTCTGACATAATGCAAAGATTCAGATCATCTAATTATCAAGGCCTGATTTAATATGTAAGTGGTCTCCAAGGATTCTAGAACATGTTCTCAAATGTTCTAAGTTCTACTGAAACCTCTGACTTTTCCTGAAATGTTTTTCACATGACAAACTGCATAGCTTCCCTCAGAGAGACCTATCTTGCCACCTGGGTTATTTTGTTTCTTCTAGCATCATCTCTGTGTTTTCCTGTAAGAAGACTCCTGCTGATGAGCAGAAGTGCAATAATCTTTCCCACTCCACATCAGCAGAGGAGACACTTGCAAGGGATATTTTGGGTGTAATAGAAAAGCATCCTCTTTCTGCTTTTTCTCTTTCCATGGCCTGCTTTGAGCCCCTTTCTCCTCTTACATCCCTCTCCATTTTCACATTGTTCTTTCTCTTAACATTTTTCATGAAATTACTTGGAAATCTTTTTACCTATGTTTCTATCATGCAATGCATGTCTAAATCATTCTGCTCATGCCCAGTTTTCCTGTTCATGTTCTAAAATCAGAGGAGCTGACGAAGTATCCTCTGCTTGGTATCTGTCTCAGTGACCCTCAAACACAAGGGACAAGCAAAATAAACTGCACTGGGGTTTGCTTTGCTTTGTGAATTTTGCTTTGTTTGCTCTGGGTTTCAAAGGCAGACTTGGAAACCATTTATTTCAGAAAAGAGGAGCTGTTCTAGTCAACATTTTCAGGAATGGAGGACTCCTTTCCACTTACATCCTTTTAGAGCCATATGAGGTTCAATCATTTCTTTGAACTGAATTCATCAAACTGATAACCTATAGAATTCTCATACACATCATATCAAGTGACATCATATAGTAATATGCATATTCTGTGCAAATGCAAGCACATATTATACAATTCCATGTGAGCAATAGAGTGCTATATTTTCTAAATCATTTTGATATTACTTAGAGTTCCTAGTCTCTATTTTAGGCACGTAACACAAGGTGTATTTCTTCAGAATCAAAGACATATTCTCCTGCATATGGTGCAAGCATTTGAATGCTTAGTTATATCTACAGCCTCTTTTACATTTCTTTATGCTGCTTAGTTTTTGTTCATTTAGCTCCTCTATACCTTGACCTTCATTTGAGCTCTCTATTCTCTATTCCATCAATATATTGTAAATTTATTTTATTGGTGCTAGAATATACCAAAATATGGAATAAATTTCAAGGAATGGATATGGATCATGAATATTTATGAAACACCAAAGCAATATGGAGATGCTAGAAATTAGAAATAATGTATTCTAGTTTTCAAGATTGTGCAGGATTCTCAAGACACTATGAAAGGAGAGAATAGATATTGAACTCCACAGAAGCCTATACACATGTAATGAGAAGGAGGTTAATATCAGATAAGAGATAAAAGAAAAAGATAGCAACATCCTAGAAATACGTATGAGGAAAATTAATATTTGTAAATTATATGCTCTATCAAAAGATGATATCATTTGTTTTGTTTCTTGAAAGTGGGCAGTTAGCTTGATACAAACTGTGCTCCTTTGATGGAGTTTATCACATGCTTAGGAATCAAAATTTAAAACTTCAATATTGTCCTTACTTGACAGCATCTTTTGTAATTTCCTTCAACAAGTCTGTAACTATAGTTGCATGAAAAAGCAAACCTTCAAAATGTATATTAGTTTTACAAACATAAATAAGTGAACTTTAGTGGTAACCCAATTTGTGTTTTCCCTTGAATGTGAAGCACTAACATTTCAGAGACTTACCTATGTGGAAGTTGGTTTAAACAGCATATACAGCCTCTAGGGAGTCTTCCAAAGGTCAGCAAAACTGTGGTCATCTGAAGATTGCTTTATCTTTTTGTAGAATGTTTGCAAATAAAAATGTGCTTCTAGTCTTCAGATTATTCACTAGTCATGTCTGTTTCATATCACTTTTTCTGTTTTTATATCCTCTTTTGTACTCTATTTACATTTTCCCTTTAATTTTGAGTCTTTCCACAGCAGTTTATTCTGCTATCTCCTATTCATAGGCTCTATACATTCTTTATCAAGGATTCTTTGATGCTTCAAGAGGAAAATCACAGACAAGAGCATCTTTCCTTCCTGGGAGTCAGATTTTTGGGGAAACTATATATCTCAAAAGTCAGAGGACACAAATCATTTGAAAATCTGTAAGTAGAACATATATGACACACAGGTTGTATTCCAGTCTTAAATTGTCCCTAAATCTTGAACTTTTCAGGCAAATAAATTAGACTTCTTCTAAATAAATGAGTTTTTCATGTCAAAGTTTCCTATGAAACAATTTCTTTGTTAAATGAGCACTTTGTAGCAGAAGATACTGAGTGTCATGTGGATTTTCTTGTTATGTATGTCTCTGCTGAATATGTATCAAAGGATCGCATATTTAAGCATCAACAACTATCAAACTTTCTCATACAATAAATATCAGAAATAATTAACCACTGAAGAGTTTCAGTCCATCATTGTGCAGCACTTTGAGTTTGTTGTGCCTGATTCATCTCATCGTCATAGAAGAGTGTTTAGGGGGGCACAAACCTTAACTTACTGGATTAAAGGAAAAAAACAAAGAAGCCAGAACCTTTCAGCCTTCTTTGACAATACACTCCACAGAACTGAATCCTCCCACTAATAATTAATTACCTCTTATAGGTTCCTCCACCTCCCCGAAAACACCAACTGAGGAGCAACCCTTTTAACATGTGGCCTTTAGGTAATCTAGACTCAAGTCATGTAATTATATCCCTGAAAGTTGTAAAGAGAAAGAGAAAAATAGCTTTCCTTTGAAAGCTCATCATCTCAGAATGCTTTGCTTCTATCCACTGGCAAGTGCTTCATATCACCTTCTTTTCCAGTTCTTAAGCTTCACAATTTTTAGAAAGCCAAACAATTATGAATATGCATGTTTTTACTGCTGCCAGACATGAACAAATTCTGATCTAGGTTGTGTCTTTCTGGAATATGGAAGTTTTTTTTTTATTTCGTACAATTAAAATTTTGAGGCACCAAAGAGCAGTCTAGATGGGAGATGGTTTCTTATATCTCTTCTGTTACTTATTTATCACATCCTTGTAGCTTTTCTTTCCTGCAAAGTAATTGCTCAAAATTATAGAAAATGTCACATTGTACTGTAAAATGCAGCTATTTACACCCACAGGAGACAAATGCCACAAAGTCTTTGTGTTACTTCTTTTGATATTGCTAATACACGAAACTAGTGTTTATTTACTGTAGGCTGGTAATAAATACTTGTTGTAAATACAAATTATTGAAAATCATAAGAACAACTGGGACAAAGCTACATATAATCATTTTCACTGTATTAAAATTAAGATTGAGCCAACCAAACTTTCACACCGTGTATTAGAATTTATCAGTCCACTTTAATGTATACTTCTTCATGCTATCAGCCCCATGTAATTCAGCTGTAAATTTTTAGTAAGTACTAGCAAAAGGGACATTAGCATGTAGAAACAATTACTAAAAGGGATTTTTAGAAAGTATCTAAATTTCTTTTTTATTTCAGACACTTTTTTGTTATTAAAAAATTTTCCACCTCCTCCCTTCCTCCCAATTCCCTCCCCATTC
>LOJH01027985.1:7649-17887 GCA_001685095.1 Ellobius talpinus
AACTAACTCTTACATCTTAAATTAACTCATTTCTATTAATCTATGTATCACCATAAGGCTGTGACCTACCAGTAAGGTTCCAGCATCTTTCTCCTTTGGCAGCTACATGGCATTTCCCTAATGCTACCTATTCTCTCTACATCTGTGTTCGGATTTCCTGCTTGGCTGTACTCTGCTAAGCCATTGGCCCAAACAACTTTACTCATCAATCAATAAAAGCAACACATATACAGAAGGACATCCCACATCAACCCTTGTTCCGGCATAAGCTATCATTAGTGTTTTTGACACTTAAAGAATTGTTCAACATCCTTAGCCATCAGGGAAATGCAGATCAAAATGACTCTGAGATTCCATCTTACACTAGTCAGAATGGTTGAGATCAAAAACACTAATGACACCTTATGCTGGAGAGGAATTCTTAAGGAGCTGCCTTCCCAGACTGATTGTGTTAGTCAGCTGTAAATTGCTATGAAAAAAATACTGAGATAACTTATTTAAATGAAGAAGATATATTTTAGCTCATAATTTTAGAGGCTTCAGTCCATGGTTGTTGGGTCCATTGTTTTGAGCCTTACAGGAGAAAGAATATCATAATAAGCGTATATGGTGGAATGAAGCTGTTTAGATCATGTTAGAGAGAATTAGAGAGCGAAAGAGTAGTCTCTATCTTACTCAATGTATGACCCCACTCCTTCCTAGGAGGACTAGCTTCCTCTCGTATGCCTGCCTCCTAAGGATTCCCAATAATGCCAAACTAAGAACCAAGCCTCAAATACATAGAATTTTAGATGATATCACAAATGTAAATGCTAGAAGTAAATTAGAACAAGTGCAGTTGTCTTGGAAGCTCTAAACATTGTGTGAACTGCACTGTTTTAGGCAATGCATAAGGGCCTGATGCTAGAGCTGTCGGTTACTATTTGAGTTGGATTCATGAGATGGGACCTGTAGTATTAGCTTTGTAAATACATTCAGATGTGACTGTGCTACTACACAGCTCATATTATGTTGATGTTGTCTTGCCTCTTTCCACTGACAACACATCTCGTTTCACCTCTGAGAATTGTACTTTAAGATGTTTATTTTCTTTGATAATGTTATTAGAGTCCAACAAATCTGGAAAGAACAGTTTTCTGATTCTTGATCTCTTGGCTAAGCACACGGGGTAGAACACAGGAATAAGCAATTGAAACCATGTTTTTGTAAGTAGCTTGCAGAGCAAATCACTCCAGCTGAAAAGAAGCCCAAGCAAGGAAATGATAAAATGGAAAGACACCACCAGGATAGGAAGTGTCTGGCAGAAAGCCAATAGACATAAGAATATTACTTTTTAACTCTATATTCAAATATTGTTTTGCAGATTTTACCTTTATGCTTGATTGAAAAATATTTACACCAATACTTCTGCTTTCTTGCTTTAGCCAATGACCACACCTATCCAAAAGATTTATATGACTTCCACATGTCATTTAAATAGTCAAATAAGGAAGATAAATCATCCTATGTGGAAATATCAGGGATAAAAGACAGAGAAGCAAGCATCTCCACATTGGCTGCATTCTGTAGTCTGGCCTCTTGTAATGGTGAACAAAGCCTTGTCCTTCAATCCCTCCAATGTGGAGTTATTTCTGGCTCTTTGTCCTATCCTTTGGATACTGCCTCCCTCTTTGAGTGCATTTTTATCCCAATATCACTTTTCTGGTCTCTATTTGTTCATTTTCCTCATCTTGGCTTATTTTACTTAAGCCTGTCTCTGGATTTGCTAAGACCCTTGACCTTATCAGCTTTTTTAATATTCACCACAAGACTGTCTATCTCTCATTATCCTGTGTTCTAAGTCTCTATAAAGTTCTATTCTTGATTATTTTGTTTCTTAGTTTTTTAATAACATGTGCTAGATGTTCTGGAAGGCCCAGAAACCATCCTAAGGTCAGGCTCTGTTTACTTGGCTGTGTGCTTGCAATACTCCTGTGCAGTTATGTCCAAATCTGCAATGATCCCCATTTAAACAGCTAAACAATAGTAATAATTGATTTTACTAATTTAATTTCTTTATAT
The DNA here is from genome assembly GCA_001685095.1 of Ellobius talpinus. Taxonomy (NCBI): domain Eukaryota; kingdom Metazoa; phylum Chordata; class Mammalia; order Rodentia; family Cricetidae; genus Ellobius; species Ellobius talpinus. The sequence continues at coordinate 9,711 of LOJH01027985.1, forward strand.
TAATTTTCCAAGCATTTCCTTGTATTTCTTAGAGGACATGGTATCATCATTCACACTGTCCGTGGTAGAGCATCATCTTTAGAACAGAAGTTCAGCCAATGCCTACTCAACACTTCATATGGACTGTAAGACTATGAGAACAATGAAGTTAAACTTAGACCTTGTCATTTAATAAGTTTATAAAAGAAATTTTACATATGTGCCATATGTATAGTCACATTGTGATGTGTTGCCAATCAATATTTCTATGATGATTGTGATTGAAGTACTCAGTGCCTTCATTGTCTAACAAAGAAGCCACTAACCAAGTTGTTATTGGGCACTTGAAATGTGTCTAATGTGACTGAGGAGTTATGCTTAAATTCTGTTAACCAGAAATAATTTGAAGTTTGAAAAACTTTTATGAGTAGTGGCTATGAGATTGAATAATGTATTGTATGGGAAGCTGAAAAGTGGATATCTAAATATGGGGTGAGTTAGGAAGGCCCTTGTTAATGATGGTAGACTTTGGTCTTAAATAGTCATATTTTGCAGAGTGATAGCATAGTTGACAAATTGCTTATTCAACTTGGTGTTTGTTTGCCATTGGCATAGCAAGCAGGGTAGCAGTGGAAGAGGAGGAGATATTTTAATTAAATATGAATGATAAAATGTTATATGATTTTTTTCCTTTCATTTTGTTTAGCTTCCATATGAAGTCATACAGTCTTTTGAAAACTATTTTTAAATTTTCTTAATATATAATAGAATTTTTGATTTTATAGTTATTTATATGGGACAGTGCCACAGTGGATGTCTTTTTGACTTTCTTCTTTTTTATTGCCAAGAACCTTCTTATTAAACTCAGTCATTTAGAAGATTTGTCTCACCTCTTTGTCACTAACTTCACTGTATGCTCATACAACGATAGGTTGTACAATGTTTAGGCAGACATGACCTAAAAATCTTCTCTGGCCTAGCTCTTTGCCTTTAGTCAAATAACTAAAGTGGTATCTCTTTTATAAGTGAAGAGATAGCTACAGATATGTTAAACTCACCAAGTCACAGTAGTGATAATTAAAGTTTTATGCTTGAGGTTATTAATTTCATTCAAGAACTATAAGCAAGATTAATCAAAGATTATGATTAAGCATTTGACTTGGTTCTCTGCTTCAAACATTTCTCAAGTTCAAGGTTTGTTAATATCATATGTAATAAAACTCTAATAACCTTGTTTAATCTAGGAATAAATCTTGTAAGTGAATGTGCAAATCAGAAAAACTTGTGTGCTTTGAATGGGTGCATTTATTAGTATGGAATTTGAAGTGATGAATGTGAAGACACTTTAAAAGATGTGAATCATGAATAAATGAGTTTTCATTCTCTGATTTTATCTCTCAGACATCTGCTTGCCATTTCCTCTATATTCTTGAGTAGGATCTGGCATACAATTGCAGAGAAAACTGGTATCTGATTATTTTGTTGGCTAGAAAGTAAATCTAGTTTGTACAATTAAATATGAAAATTATTTTATAAATTTATTTTATAAATGATTACAACATTCTAAATCATGTGTGTAAATGCATCTATGTGTAGTGTGTTCTGCATATGAATGTAAGGTATATACATGTGTATGTGGGTTCAGAAGTTGACATTGCTGTCTTTATCAATTTTTCTCTAATTTACTTTTTAAGACAAGGCTTATCGTTGAACCTGGAGCTCACAAATTGAGCTATGCTGACTGACAAGTGAGCTCCAGGAACCCTCAGATTCTTACCCATTTCCCCCTCCCAACACTGAGATATATGCTACCTTACCCAACATTTACAAATATTATAATTACATCATTTCTTCCATTCCTCTCTCCAACCTTATCCGTCTCAAATTCATGACAACTTTTTCTTAATTATTATTGTTACATATATACATTTATAGATACACATATATATAATATCTATCTATCTATGTATATTACAATAGTTATTAATTGCCTATAGTTCTTCATGTAGGGGTAAGGCCCCTTGAAATTTCCCCTATCCATGTTAAAGTGTCAATTGTTATTATCTTTGTTCAGGTCTAGATTAACCAGTCCTATTATTGATATTTCATGGCTATAACGATACAGTCTTGTAGGAGACTTCCTGGTTATTTTGCTCCTACCGTCTTTCGTCCCTCTCTTCCAAGATGTTCTTTAAGCCAGGTATAGTGGTTGTGTGCAGACATATCAATTGGGGCTGTGCACCCCATGGTCAGTTGTTATCTGTATTTTGACCAGTTGTATATTTTTGTAATAATCTCTATTTGCTGCAAAGAGAGGCTTATTTGATGAGGGTGAGATGTACCTTTGTCTGTCTATAAGGATGGATATTTAGAATACAGCTACAAATTATACTGGTTTAAGAAAGTATTATTAGTAGGATTTTCTGTAAGATTCATGGCTTACTAACAATGGCTAATTGGCTAGGTTTACAGTACCAGGCATGAATTCCTTATTTTTGAGTGAACTTTAAATTCAATTAGATAGCCGTTATCTACAACATAATTTATGTGCTACTACTACTGTACCTTCAGGGATATTTTGATGAGCTAGCCATTGTGGTTCGTATTCAACATTGCTTGGATAGGACTATTAATTGCATTTCTTCCTTGGCAGCTTGCATAGCTCTGAAATCTAGTCTTCAGGGTGAAGGCTTCCAAATCAGTTACAGCTCAGTTTCTTCAAGTCCTATGTCTGAAGTGCATGTTTTCTTATCTTCAGCTTCTGGGAGACAAATGCAGGGAATAGGAAATTCCTAGACCAGCAACTCAGAAAAAGGTTTTTATGCCTGTTATAAGTTTTTTGTTTGTTTGTTTTTGTTTTTTTTTTTGGATAATCTATGGCTCCTAAGGTCAGGCGAAGTAGGGGGAAGAATTATCACCTCACACAGCACCTCACATGGCATGGCAGGACTTCAGAACACACACACACACACACACACACACACACACACACAGGGGGGAGAGAGACAGGCAGACAGACAGAGTCAGACAGACAGAGAATTTGAATCCCAATTTACATTGGTGCTCAGGATAAAATCTCAGGTCCTCTCACACTGTACCACTTCTCTATCCCTTGAAATTGTTTTTCTGAATAGAAAAAAACAATAATTAATGTCATAATGACTTGTTAGTATGCTCATTAATCTTAAATAATTATTTAAATATATGTATGTGTTTGTATATATGAACCCAGAAAGACTCTGTTTTCATCACTATATGCACTTTATTTTTCTTCTTTAATTTCAGTGATTATTCTGGCAGTCTCCATACTTCTATAACAGAATTCCTAAGGCTTGATAAAGTATGAAGGCCACACATTTATTCTCTTACAGTTCTAGAGTCCAGAAGGTCCAAAGTTGAGGAGTTGGCAGATTAAGGACAGTTTCTTTGCTTCCAATTCAGTGCTTTGCATGTCACATCTTTCAGAGCACAGGAATGCCATATCTGCATGCGGTAGAGACAAGAGAAGCCTTCCCCGCCCCCAAAGAAAGGTTTAGCTCTTCCCTCAAGGCCTGAACTATTCCTTTTAGGTTCTTCCTGACACTGTTGCCTTAGGGAATAAATTTCCAACATATCTATTTTAAATGACACATCCTGACCATGCCAGATGCATACACGCTATGGAATTAGATATAAGGTGAGAAAAGTTAATAATTCTTGATTGTCTTACAGCAATATTAATATCTCTATATTATTTAAACAACTAGTAAAAACTTAAACCAAAGAAAGAAGTGGTAAACTTGTTGGTGTTGTGAAATTTTAAAAATAGATAACTTAATGTTCTCAAGAAATTTGGGATAATCCTTTGGACTTTCTTCTCCATTTATAATATCTAGAAACAATTTATAAAGAGGTATGTTTTGTTAGTTCTGTTGTAAATGGTATCAAATATGCCTCAAAAGTAAATTCTGATAATTCTAAAGTACAAATGTAAACATCTGCTAACAGTTGGGCTAAGTTTTTAATATTTTAATTTTTAAAATACTAAAATGAAATTATTTCATTTTCCTCTTCTGGTTCTTACTCCCATCCTTCCCACACACCTGCCACCTTGTTTAATTTTGAATAATGGCCTCTTTTTCATTAACTGTTATTTTTATATATGAAATTCAATGCCTAAATATATGGCTACAATTTGTTCAGTCCATTTATTGTTACTACATACAAGTTGAATTCATTTTTATGGTCACTTTTACTCTTGTGAATTGCTAATATCCAAATTTATTGGTTAGATGGCTTAATTATGATGGTCCTTAGGACAGGAATGAATTCTTACTCTTTCCCATATTCCTTTGTGGCATTCCTTTGTAGTCTTCAGGGTGAAGGCTTCCAAATCAGTTACAGCTCAGTTTCTTCAAGTCCTATATCTGAAGTGCATGTTTTCTTGAAATAATGACACCTGCTGTTCCTAGATTTGGAGACTGAATAGGGTCTCTGGCGATCTGGAGGCAAGGGTACTTCTTTTGAGGTAGAAAGCTGGCTCTTTGATCAGAGACAGGGGAGAGCTGAATGGGCAGGAAGTAAGCACCTGATGACTAAAGGAAGTAACTTGGTAAGAACAGGTGATGGATGCTATTGTGAACTATGAAGGGCAAGATTGCTGAAAGACCGAGATGTGTGTCAAACGGAAGACCTGTTAATATTTGGGGAAAATTGTAGTAAACTCACAAGTAAAGGAATATCTGGGGATTTCCAACTCATGATTAGATTTCATTTGAATTCTACTAAGAAAAGTCAAATTACATTTTGAATGTGGTTTTAACTAATATTTTGGTTCATGCTCCAAAAAGCAAGGTATTAGTCATTTATCATATTTTTATTTCCTATGATAAAGGTGGGTAGAGAGTCTTCAGCTCATGGCTGTTTTTTGTATCGATTTCTGGAGCAGTACATAGAGTACATGTATCTGTTGTGCACATTTATCATTTTCTAATAGTTAGATACATTTATGTCAGTAGGCCCCCCATAAAAAGCTAATGGAATATCCTGTTTGGAATTCATGTCATAAATAAGATCAACCTTCATAAGGATTTCTGAAGTAAACATAGCCCTTGGCTAGGCTGAATAGCTGGTTAAACAGACACTGACTGCTTAGGATATGTCCAAAGAAGAAGACAGATGGCCAGTGGAGTGCAAGGAATCCAGATCCACTGAGGCAGAAATAGCCTAGGAGCAGACTGGGGAAATCATAGAATATATCAGAGTCTATTTCCCTTTGGTCTTGGATTAGTTATTTCTCATCTCTGCTATCTCCAGCCGATACTTAGAATATTTGTATTCCCTATGGTAAAGGTAGGTAGGAAGATTCTTCACCTCATGGCTATTTTTCATGCCTGTATGTTGTGATGACTATTCTTGGTTGTAAACTTGACTATATCTGGAAAGAACTACAACACAGAAACGGGGGTGCACCTGTGAGAGAATTCCTATTTGAATGGGGGTGCACCTGCGAGAGAATTCCTATTTGAATGGGGGTGCACCTGTGAGGGAATTCCTATTTGAATGGGGGTACACCTGTGAGGGAATTCCTATTTGTTTTGAAGTGGCTGAATCTACTTCTATTCCAGACCTTTGAGGTGGAAGACACACACACTTGATCCAGACCTTGAGGCAGGAGACACCTTTATTCGGGACCACACCTTCTGTTAGAAGCTTATATAAGGACATGGAACAAGGAATCTTTTGCTCTTTAAGTGTTTTCATCTTGCTATCAAGTCTACCCCTTCACTGGCTGTAGAACCTACTTCTTTGGAATTCCACTATCTTCTTAAGACCAGCTGAGGCATCCAGGCACATGGAATGGGCAAGTTCTGGAATCTTGAACTTTTTATTCACAGCCTGTCATTGTTAGATTAGTTGGGCCATAGCCTGTAAGTTTATATATATATATATATATAATGTATGCGTGTATGTGTGTACACATAATACATACATACATACATACATACACACAGAGAGATTCAGTCTATAAGTTCTGCTACTCTAGACCATGACTAATATAATGTCCAGCAAACAAACATGAGAGGTTAGAGATAGCCATAATATATTTAGATTTAGGTGAAAGTTTTAGGCCAGTGGATAGACAGATTGTGTTGACAAATCAAGAATGGGCATTGATAAAGGACACTTGGTAGAGTTGTGTTCCAACCTCAAGAAATGACCTGTCTGAGTAGTTCACAAGAAAATTCGAAACCCCTGTTCGAAATGGTAACAATCTTCAAAGATAATATTTTTAAAAGTCAACATGATTTTTCAAAAATAAAATCTTATGTAAAATTGCAGTTCACTGTCAGCTTTATCATATTATATCTACCAAAATTATAAAGTATGATTCTCCTAACTATTATAGCAGGATCTTCCAGCTATACTGTAGGACATTAGCTCACTTTGAGTGTTCTCAAAGAGGAAGTCATCCTGCTTGAACGAAGCAGTCTCCTCATGTCCTAATTTCCTTTTCTTTAAATGGAAACAGTGCCTTTACAGTGATAGTGATGCTCCAGTAAGGATTAAAGAAGTAAATAATTGCACACTACTTATTACTTGGCATATATAAGGATCCAAATGTATTAGGTTGTTACTATTTTGCCTGTTTCTGCCTCACAGATGCTCAGGAATAAAATGTTTTTCCTATCCAGTTTTGACTGGGACATGTTTCACAGAACTGACTTGAGAGAGAAAGCAGGCCAGTTGTGTTCCTTCAGTGACAATCACTGCCATTAGAATTTGGAAGTGAGAATGCTGTACTGTTCGTCATTGGCTAAATCTAATATAACTACCCCTTGCTATATATGATATATGAATCCAATAAAAGAAGAACCCAGAATACACTGTTGGGATAGACTCTTGTTTATAGCACAAGTGCTCTCTGGTAGTAACAGGGTCTTTGATGTTGGATGTTTAGACTCAAGTGTGGCTTCAAATTTATCTGCTCTCCTATGACAATCTTCCAGGTTCAGTCACAGGAAGGGCAGCTGCTCCTACTTAGTAAGTTGTTTCCTTTTCACTGAGCTTGTATCAATGTGTATGTAGCACCAACAAGAAAAGGTTAAAGTAGATGCTTATCTTCCATCCGCAGAGTCAGTATAAAGCCAAAGTAACACAGCTGCTTTGATTGGATAGGCCATGACACCCAGAGCCTCATCTGTGTGAGCTTCTCTGGTAGCCTCAGAAATCTTGGGGCCTTCTGTTAAGTTTCAACTGAAGATCTTATCTTTAAAGTCTTCTTCCTCTAGCAGTTTAGGAGTAGGTGTCTTAGTTTGGATTTCTGTTACTATAAAGAGACACTATAGCCACAGCAACTCTTATAAAGGAAAACATTTAATTGTGGTCGTTCATGTACAGTTCAGAGGTTCAGTCCATTGTCATCATGGTTGAACACAGAGCTGTGCAGGCAGACATAGTGCTGAAGAGGTGTGCTACATTTGGCTTGCAGGTAATGAGAAGTAATCTATCTCACTGGGAGTAACTTGAGCATAGAAGACCTCAAATCTGACACCCATAGTGACACATTTCCTCCAACAAAGCCACATCCACTCCAACAAAGGCATACCTCCAAATAGTGCCACTTCCTTTTGGGGTCTTTTTCTTTCAAACCAGCACAATAGGTATCAATCAATGATGTGTGTGTGTGTGTGTGTAATTTTCTTTTTAGAGTTTCATGTATATTGCAAATGATAAAAAAGAAAAAATTGCCGGGTGGTGGTGGTGCATGCCTTTGATCCCAGCACTCTGGAGACTGAGACAGGCAGATTTCTTTCTTTTTTAATTGATTTTTATTGAGCTCTACATTTTTCTCTGCCCTCTTCCTGCCTCTCTCCTCCCCTTCAACCCACTCCCAAGGTCCCCATGTTCCCAATTTTCTCGGGAGATCTTGTTTTTTTTCTACTTCCCAATGTAGATTAGATCTATGTTTGTTTCTCTTAGGGTCCTCATTATTGTCTAGGTTCTCTGGAATTGGGATTTGTGGGCTAGTTTTCTTTGATTTATGTTTAAAAACCACTTATGATTGAGTACATGTGATAATTGCCTTTCTGCATCTGGGTTACTTCACTCAAAATAATGTTTTCTGGCTCCATCCATTTTCCTGCAAAATTCAAGCTATCATTATTTTTTTCTTCTGTGTAGTACTCCATTGTGTAAATATACCACATTTTCTTTAT
>LOJH01027986.1:0-17887 GCA_001685095.1 Ellobius talpinus
GAAAATACATAAATGAAATAGCATTGTGCTGCCCACGTTTAATGGGAAGCAATTGACCAACAGTCCAAATATACACGTAATCATTTTCTGGGATGGTGTATATACTTCCCCATCAATTCATTTTCAGCACTCTGATAAAAAAAGGAGGCAATAGCGACCATAAGCTATATGCCAGGAGATAAACATTTAGAACACCTCTAAAGGCTGAATTGATTTTAAAAGTATTTTAAAGGACTTAAATGGGGGCTTCCTTGGATAGTATTTCAGAATATTTTAATTAAATCACAGTGTCTCAGAGTTGAAATCTCGCCTAAAGATCTAAATTGGGCAAAAATCCCTCATCAAATGGACACTCTCTGATTCTTGCTCATTAATGAAAACCTGTATGTGTGCTTTAACTGTGGCCTGACATTCCTTCCAGAGAAGTGCAATTAGGAGTACTTAAAGGTTTGCCCTGTAAAAGAGTAGACTTAATATTTCCTGCATGACTCTAGAGAACAGATCTAGGACCAATGAACTTTGTGGAGAGGGCAATCTCGTTCTGCTTAATATAGAAGATAGTCCCTTGAATTGCTCATTAGCTGGAATAATGTGTTTTTCAAGGTCATAAGCTCTGTGTCAAAGAGATACTTAATATGTGCAAAAATTTTTGTACTTTTCAATTATGTGGGGATATTTTAAAATTATTGTAAGCCAAATTTCAAAGTTCTTAACTCTTTTATTTTATGTTTGATAGGATTGAGCTAAGTTTGCATGATTTAAATGAATGTTGAATTGTTAAGCCATCTATTTAATTCAATATCTTTGCATTTATTCTGAACATGGTATAAAAAATTGAATAGGCTTAGATTATTTCAATATATTAGCTATTTTTTTAAAAAATCAGGACAAGATGAAAAGCAGTATGCTGAAGAATATTTTTTCATGGTCTAAATTAGTTGTGGTAGTGTTTGTGTTTCCAAATGCCATATTATTCACACACACACACGTATACATCATGAATCCTCTACATCAATGAAAGCAATTTGTCATGAAGACTTTTATCAAGAGGATCTACAGTCAGCTGAAGGAAATAAACTGAATGATAACAGGGCAATTACTAAGGGTTGTTTTCCCTTGGGACTTCAGGGATCTTGTTCCTTCACTGAGGAGTTATTCCCTTAGAACTCAAGTTTCTCTTTAGTTGGTAATTCTTTGATACACCAGAACTGGATTCTCTTTTTATGGACTCTCCAAGCTTTGCAAAGGATAAAAGAAGGGTACATTTCACTTGTTTATGAACTGCTTTCCACCAAAGGAGAGCCACTCATGCACGTATCAGAGGAGTCACAGCAAATGGAGTAGAAAGTATAGATGGATACACCTCTGGAGGCAAAATTTCAATTGAGTCAGTGAAATTCTCAAGCTGTTGTGATCACCTTATTATCTATTCATTCATTTTTATGTGTTGACATAAAATTGGAAAATTTCATGTGATTAGGTTTTTATTAAAAAAATCTAAATGAATTCAAGGCAGTGGCACACATCTATCTGTTCAACATGCAAAAATTTTACAGACTGAACTTCCAGTTTTATGGCTTTTCTACACCATTTTTTTAAATTGTTTATTTGAAACAAAGTTCTAAAATAAGCTTAATAGTCTTATAAAATGTATCAGGGACTTTAAAAATAATTTCAAACTTTGCATGTTAATTTCATAGTGATATGTTTCCCACAGATAAATGTGAGAGGGAAATGTTTGCATGACAAAAAACAAACAAAAAAACTTAATGAGGATTAGAAAAAACAATTTGATTGATAAAACTGATTATAATGAAGCACTTTTATTTATTCAACCAATATGACAGATTATACTCTGTACCATATACTGAGAATGTCTTTACAGAGAAACCCTACACCTTATACTCTTAGCAGCCTCATAGCGTGGCCATTTTTATTGAATTTAGAAGTGATAGAATGGAGCCATATTGTGATTAAATAACTTTCCATGCAAGTAAGTTATGAGTCTGAGATTGAACACAGGTAATTATCTTAGTTACTACACTCTATGCTTTTAAAATGATATTTTAGCAGATTCTAATATTTTATTTAGTTCCTCATGATTGGGACAAATGTGAGAAATATTTATAAAGAAGGAAAGATTAGTTTGGGTAAAGACTTCAGAGATGTTGGCTTCTAGTAGGCTGGTTCTGTCCCTTTGAGACTGAAGACTGGAAGACTGTCAGCAGTGCATGGCAGGTTATACCATGGTAGTTAGGAAGCTGAGCAAATAACAAGGGGTGAGGGTCAATATATAATCTTTCAAAGTCACACCATACCTGAAAATTCCTCTGCAAAGACACCAACACCCACAATTCCAGCACCTCCCAGTAATCTATCCAAAGCTTAGATTTATCATTGGATTAAATCATTAGCTATGATATAATCCACATGATCTATTCATCTCTAGAAAATCCTGAGGTATGCTTCCAACTCCTAAGCATCTTTCTGTCTAATCAAGTTGGTGGTCTTGATTAACTGTCATGGTAACTAATGAGCTATTGGAGTTTCTTCTGATCCAATCAATTCTCCATATGCAATTAAGGTAACTAATGTGTTTAAGAAACTCTGGAATCTCATTATTTCCATGCAGTAGCTGAATTTAAACCCAGAATTTAATTGTCCATACAGCATGTTTTTCATTATTTCTCATTCATACTCAAAAGTCTAGTGCCAGATACTATCAAGCCAGTAACTTCACTATACCTCCAGAAATTCATACTTAATTTGTCCTTTCTTGTGTTTGTATGTATTTAATTTTTATTCCACATTTTATCCTATTTTCTATTGGATATAATAACTCATATATCACCATACATTGCAAACTCTACCTTTTGAAAGACCTTTCCTCTTATTGTACTTACCTATGAAATTATAGGTTCTTCATTAATTTCATTTTATATTTTCATTGTTGCACAAATTAATACTCAGTGCATAATATTTATGTTATGTATTTTATGACCACATATATTTAGTAATATTAAATAACATCAATTAACTTTGTACAAAGAAGAATAAATTGATACTGTAAATATAATTTAAGGGATTTAAAATTTGACTTCAGATTTTCAAAAAAAGTTTTAAAGATTATTCTTTTTATTTTATATCCTAGTGCATGCACACCGAGTGCTTACAGAGGCCAGAAGATGGCTCTAGATTCCCTGAAACTGAACTTTAGAGATGATTATCATCTGCTTTGTGGATGCTGGGAACTGAACTTGCATGAACAGCAACTACTCTTAACTCCTAAGCCATCTCTCTAAGCCTTCATCTTAGATTTTTTTAAATTCACAACAAAAAAAATACAGGCAGGCTTTAAACATTTATAGAGACTACAGATTATCTCTTTTGCTACTTGTACATAGCCGAATAGATTATAATTAAAAAGTATAAAACATCTATACAGTTTTATTTTTATGTAGTCAATATGGTTTGGAATCTTTCAAGAGCAGCAGCTAGGGCTGAACTGTTCAGTGATAAAGAATGCTTGCTGCTCTTGTAGGGAATCAGAATTCAATTTCTAGCCCTCAGATCAGGTACCTCAGAACTACCTTGTAACTCCAGCTCCAAGGGGATCCTATGCCCTCTTTTAGCTTTTAGGGGCATCAGGTACACACACACACACACACACACACACACACACACACACTCACACACACAAATGCATGAACTTGCACACACACACAATTAAAAACTAAATGAAATTTAAAAGTAGACTTTAATGTCACTGCTGGGGACCAGCTCCAACAAAAATACCCCTTGCCAGGGTAGAAGTATAGGGATCAGAAATATAAGTAAAGAGTATGAGGACACAAAAATAATAATAATAATAAAAACATAGAATAGTACCAGGAGGGAGTTCCAGAATTGGGTTTAATTTTCCATACACTTTTATGCTTTTATACCCCAACACAAAAGGGGGAAGAAGGCAACAAAGGACTTCTTTAACACGATACAAAGGACAGCAAATAGTCAATTGCTTCAACACTTTGAGACATCAAGTCATTAGCATTCTGTTGTTTAGGAAGTGAAGCCATCCTAGACCAAGTATCCTGAAGGCAGCCACTCCCAAGGTAACGTCCTATTACAAAAGAAGGAGCAGATGTATGCTTGCATATCCTGACCATCTGTCAGGGTGGAGTGGATCTACATGTATGTGCCATATTAATGTCAAAAGAACCTAGTAACCACATCCCGATTCAGGATGTGTAGCTGGTTGCTGTTAGCAATATTGAATGTTCTCTAACACTCTGACCTTTAGACAAGGTGAAAATAGACTCATATTTTTGGGCCTTCACATGTCACATTGTTGTGAATGCTATTTCTTTCATGTTCTGTAATTTGGGGATGTTCACTTAATATCTCTGAACCTGAGTGTTCTTCTAGAACTGATTTAGGGCATGTTGTCTGCTCCCTGTGGTTAATTAAAAATATAACATCACCTGTGTCTCACTGGAGTAGCATCTCCTTCTGTCTTGGTCCTCTATTTGTTGTTAATCCTTTACACTCCCGATGATTTAATTCCTTCTAAGGAATTGTTTTTCTTTAACCTAACATGTAGCAGGCATTTCAATCTTCTCTTCTCAGATATTGTGTCTATTTTAGCTAAGTGCCTTCTAGAAAACCACTAGATATTTCAATCAGAACGAAATTTGATACTGGAAGTACATTATGGAAATGTTAGAAATTAAAAGTGCTTGGAGAAGAAAAGTAATTAGAAAGAAAGGAAAGTGTTCCATGGATTGTGATAACACTAAGAAGTTGTTAACTGTGCCCCTGACACACGGGAATAAATAAGGAAAAGCACCAGTGTCTGTGGGTCTCTCACTATAGGATGCTGCCATTGTCTATGGCCCATGATGTGAATGAGGACAGTTGTACTCTCGGAAAAGAGAATCATGTTTCTTCTACCTAAGGACTGTAGCCACAACTGCTGATGCTATATACATAACACGAAATCTGAAAAGTGATTCCGTGTGAATTAGTCTATTTCACACTATTTTGATGATACTCACTTCCAACTTCTTCCACATCAATTTTATGTGCCCTAACCTCTCTACCCAAACAACTTTGAGTTTTCTTTAATCATCTAGCTCTGATTCTCCACAATTCTATTTTAGTAAACTTAAATCTTTAAAGCAGTGTGTGAGTCAATTGATTTTATGAATACACTACAGTGATAACCTTTTTCTTGATATATTTTATTAATCTATAAGGATTTTGGGATTAAATAATGATACTCAACTTTTTAAACAAAATTTCTGATGACTAAACTCTGAATTTGGTCTTTACCTATCCATTATCTCTCTTTGTGAGCCTCAAAATTTCTAGAGGCTCTTTGCCTTTTCTTTTAAACCAGCCAATTGTTTCTTAGCTAATTTATTTCCTGCAATATCTTGTGAAATGTTGCTAATTTCAAACAAAGCAAAAATCACCAGATGGAGTTAAACAAGCATAAAAAATGTTTTGCTATGGGTCAAGGCTACTGCAATGGGGGAAGATTGAATTTAACTCCTCTGTGTTAAGCAAAGGAAATTAGAGATTTTAAATGCTGGAGTGTAAGAATGGAAAATTACTGGAAGACACTGGGGAGAGGTGAGTCAATAGGATTAGGGCATCTATGTTTGCTAAAGCATGCTTCATCAAAAAGCTAGGCACCAGCCCTCCTCTAGAGACTGAGAAATGGTAGCTCTGACTTGGCTGATGATAGCATTTAAAACGTGTGTTTTCTCTCCTTGTGAAAGACATCCCTGGACTATAAAGGATTTACAATTTAAAGAAGAAGAGAACACATTTTCAATTGCAAGTTTTCTAAAATAAGTGCTTTAAAGGTCAAGGAAGGCCAAGTGGTCAGCTAGGAACCTCTCTAAAGTACATCCAAATGGAGGGAGACAGGGAACCTTATCAGTCACTAAACCCTACTAGGCGTCTTTTCTAGTTTTACTAATTCTAGCATCTTTTACAAGAGCTGAAATTCATTGAACATATTACCCACTTTACAAATCATCACTAGGAAGTACCTTACAGACTACTTTGCATCTTTTGCACATAATATGGCTGTTTTTCAGACATTCACTGACAGTTTGGGCCTTTTCTTGCCTCCAGTCAGGAAGCAAGTGCTGCATATTTTAGGCTGGTTTCACAAAAGAATCTTATCTCTAGTGACAATTTTATTATATTTTCCTTCATAACCTGAAACTATAAATGACTTATACATATATTTATTTATTTCTCACTCATACCAGATGCCATTAGCTATGAATTTCATGTTCCTTAGTTACACATATCTTCTGTTCAGGAACTCAACTTGAAATACTGCCTGTGCTTAAATGATGTGATTCTCTTACCAACAGGTGGGGCAAGAGTTGGCAGAATTAGAGAAAAGCAAATTAGACTTCTACATGTAATGTGCTCGCCCCACACCTACCCCCCATTTTGTTGACCAAAGAAAGACAAACGGCCACAATGACAATGGTCTCATGAAATTGCTATGACAGGGCAGGGCATATAGAGATGCATGCACAAGAGGAAGGTTTTCATTAAAAAGGAGGCATAAACATTTAAAAAAAATTCACCAATTTTTTATAAAAGTACATTGTAAGAAGGGACTTGAGAACTTGGGAGAAGCATACAAAAACACTGGATTTCAAAATGTTGAGTCGAATCTTAATTTTACCAATACTGACTGCCTTGCAGAATACTTGTGTGAAATGCCACGTGATCTTGTAATTGGAAAACATTTGGGAAATCAATTTTTCAGTGAGTAGTTTAATGTTTAAGTTCATTTGAGTGAGGTCTTGGTCAAGTGGCAGTCAGTTGAATGAACTGGAAAAGATCGCAGCCTAGTGTTTGGCTCAAGCCAATTCATTTTACTTTACTTCTTCTGTCGATGGGCTCATAAACATTCATGACATTTGAACACAGAAGGGAAATAGGTTCTGCACAGCAAGTGTTGTAAAGTAAGCACTTCTTGTCATAGATATTCAAATAAAAACAGACAAAAGATGGGGCTTTGTTTTGATTCATGCCAGTTATTTTAGCAGTTAAAAAAATAAATAAACTGTAGAATTATATCGCACTTAGGGTTAAGAATAAAAGAAAAATACATCACTGTAGAGATAGGTCTAAGTGACTTTCTCCTAAATTTGAA
Organism: Ellobius talpinus; assembly: GCA_001685095.1. Classification (NCBI taxonomy): domain Eukaryota; kingdom Metazoa; phylum Chordata; class Mammalia; order Rodentia; family Cricetidae; genus Ellobius; species Ellobius talpinus. The sequence goes on from LOJH01027986.1 coordinate 7,190, forward strand.
CATATGAAGTAGGTGAGTTTTTGTGCTGAGACATTGGAATTGTGGCTGAGTATATTTACTATGAGTTGACATTCAGGGGACAAAGGCAATGACAAAGGGGCAAGATTTGGGGACCTAGCTGTTAGTCTATTTTTGAGGGCTAAGCTAGTTTCTGAGGGATCAAGGGCAGGTAAACTAGAGAACCACAGACATGGTTTCTGATCATCAGGTGTGATATTAATATGTTCGTTTTAATGGTTTGGTATGGATTCAATGAAATATTGAAACTCATCTGATTCTAACTGAAAACAACTATAAACCTAATTTCTCAGCCTCATGAAATTTCTCATTTCCCACTTTGAAGTTCATCTCAGCATGGTGGGGCATATACGGAGACTATTTACACACATAGACTATGGGTGGTTTTTTTTTGGTGTTTTGTACAATTAGGTAAATATTTATCATTTTGGATTTGTTGACAGAGGTTTCTGTCCCGCCTGTCCCCACAATAAACACACAGAAAATATATTATTTGCAATACTGTTTGGCCAATAGCTAAAGCATAATTTTAGCTAGCTCTTATATCCTAAACTAACTCATCTCTATTAATCTGTGTATCTTCACATGGCTATGGCTTACAGGGTAAAGTTCTGTCAGGTATCTTGTTATCTTTCCCCGGTGGGTCTACATGGCTTCTCTCTGACTCTGCCTACTCTCTCTCTATATCTCTTCCAGTTTGGCTTTACTCTGTTAAGTCATTGGTTGAAAGCAGTTTCTTTATTAACCAATGCCAATAAAACATATTCACAGCCCACATCACCTCCCACATCATGGACTCCATGACTATTCTTTATATTTGGACATGTGTATCCTTTTCCTTAGGTTTCTTGGTCATCCAATATGTAGACTGAAGAAATGTAATCTTATTGTGGAACAAAGGTCATGTAAACTATTGCTTGGAGGATGTAGTAAATTGTTAAAATGCTATCAGTGTCTGCTGTAGAATTATGCGACTCTGTTTGGAACTAATTTTAACTTCACCAATTATACATAAAATCATCATTTCTCTAAATACCTGAAATTTACAAAACTATATTTAAATAATAGAAAGTACTTGATTTTTATACATATTAAATAAAGGGCAAACTCCCACACGACTATATATTTAAGGGAAGCAGAACCATGACTTGTTTTTCTTTCAGCTCTCTTATGGCTGTTGCAATCATTTGCATGCTTACTAACACCTTTCTGAGGTGAATCCCTAGGGACCATAACCTATGGCTCTTGTGCTCCTGGACTGAAAGGTTGTTCATTACACAGTCAATATTAGTAGCATGGTACAAATCTCCTAAGAACCAAAGTAGAGGATAATCACAGATGGAAACACATCATCCCGGAATACAGTTTCTTTTTGTCATTTTCCAAAATGCTTCAAAAGGTCAGGAAAACTGGGTGAAAACCAGTTGCAAAAAAAATGAGATTTGTGCTTACAGAGATTCCTAAATCTAATATTCTATCACTGATGAATCATGAGGTCTTAAATTTTTTAAATACCTGGACAAAAATCTTTGTATTTTTGATGTATATTTACCATTTGTGACCTTAAATACAGTTTAAAATTCTAGCCACTTTATTAGTAGTTATTTTATGTTATTGTTAATTCTCATAAGTGTAATGGGACTATTCCTACGTAATATGTAAAAATTAAATATAACTGTGCAGAATTGATGCATTTCTTCTTGTAATTAAGATCCATTATGCCATATCTGCTTATATTAGAATGGCAAAATCTATGGTTTTTACGATAACTTTGTAAAGTACTATTCTGAGAGCAGTTGTCAGGTCCATGCATTGTGTGTGTGTGTGTGTGTGTGTGTGTGTACATGCTGTATTCATTATCTAGTAGTTATTAGGAAATCACAGTCTGTGCCAGAGAGAGTAAAGGGATATTCAAGGTCCCATGTCTGAACGTCTTAATAAGTCACATCTGTTTGCAGTCTCTCATATTGTTCTCTAGTCTCTCTCTTTCTCTTTCTTCCTATACCTTCCTCTCTCACACTCATCTCCTTTTTCTTTGTTCTTCTCGCCTTCCTTGCATTACTCTATCTTCCTAAAACAGAAAAATACAAATAACATGCTGCGTCCATAAACATGTAGCCAGCTAAAGGAATTGTTTGTATTATACTTGAAATAATAATGACACAAGTACATGAGCACAGCTGGAATTTCCAACCATAAAATAAAGTACATATCACCCAAATAGGCTAGACTAAAATATCTAGAAAAATACAGTTACGATTCTTCAATGTTTTAAATTTGGATTCTTATTTTTTACTCGTTCTAGCTTCAGGTACAATGAGAACTTAACTGAGAGCTTACAGCTTCCCCACAAACTCTTTCAGAGTAACTGATACTCTTGGAACGGATAACAATAAGAATGTTGCTATTAGTAATGACAGACATTTACTTAGCACCTCCTGTGCACCAGACACTTTCAGAGACGTTTGACTACATGTGCATTTTATTAGCACGAACGCCACCAAGTCCTGGACTGACCAGTAAAGCCAAGGAGCTTGGGTAAGTCTGAGGGTGCTGCAGCTGGTCAGCAGAGCTGATATTTCAGCCCAGGCATCTGAGTCCCCAGCACCTGTGCTCTTAACAGTTATAACCCAGTTCCAGGGATGTGCTGAGTTTACTCCGGAGTCACACAGCTCCACTTGGCAAGGCTCTCTCAGAGCTTTGGAGTCTGAGCAGTAACTAAATTTAAGCTCAAGACCTCTCTTACTTTTTCAATCTAGTTTGCCCTACTTTGGCTTCCTTCCTGCTAATACTAGACTCTGGAATAGCAGAGGTCACCCCTAACAGTTAAAAAAATATTATAGTTTTATTGTACTTGGTGATATTCAATCCTTTCTTTCATCCCCGTGTTTCATCATTCTCCTTGGCCTCTATCAAAATGCTTACAGTGCAGATAAAAATCTCCCTCTCCCATCTGTGTGTGCTGTGTGTGTTGCGTGTGTGTGCGTGTGTATATATGATTCCTTAATTTGCATCTGCAGAGCATATACAGAAATATTTACTGTCTGCTCCTCACTGAAAGCCTGCATATTTCTCTGGTAAATGTAAGAAGAATTTTTGATTAGAGGAAGTTTCTCATATATCCTATTAACACATTCTTTCTCTTTGTCCCAGATGATATCTAGATGCTTTCTTTCCTATTACATTGTCTCTGCGTGTGTTTTGTCCTAAGTTGCCATTAGCTTAAAAACAGGCCTCTCTGTGAAAACATGTCCAGGGAGTGTGGAGCAGGACAGCCTCCTGCATCTCAAGTCTTCAAGAGCTCCACATTCAGAAAACACGGATCAAGGTCCTCAGTGGAGTTTCCCCGAGAGAGCAGAGTTTCAGGTTCTGTTCTATTCCTTTAAGGAAAGATCTATAAATACTAACATGCATGATACCAAAACATACACTTACATGGCATGATAGTAAACCCAGAACATGAAGAAGAGAGATTTACCCATTTTTCCACTAAATTTCAGTGATTTCTACTTAAAGATAAAAGGCTATCAAGTGGATCCCTTGGAAATTTCAACAAGCCTGAATAAACTTATATTGACTGAATATAAAAAAGCATTGAGTTTTGACATGTATCTGAATGATAATTTATATTAATTAAAGACTCCACTTTAATTGAACATTTCCTCTAGACACAACTACAGATGATGAAATCCAAATATTGGAATTTAGATACAGTTTCTATTGCACTAAAAGTTTTGTTTTCATCTTAGACAATGTTCTTTGCATCTCAGACAGGTCACAAACTCACTATGCAGCTAAGGCTGACTTTGAACTCACAATTATGCAGGTTCTCTTATTAAATATTGGGATTATAGCCATATAGTAGCATTCCTAGTTTAATATAAATAATATAAATATAAATACATTTTAATGTGGAAAAAATATCTCCAGAAATAACAATGTGATGTTTACAGACACAATTCTTGAGAGTAGACTAAACAAATAACAAATACAGAGGTGAGGTGGCTATATTTAATTATAAGATGATACCCTTTGACTTAGAAAATTTATGGCTAAAAAAAGTCTCTTTACATTTTAAAAATTGGGTCAGTGTTCATTATAAATATCAATGGGGTCAGTGTGATGCTTCATTCTGCTCATGCTATATGAGCTGATAAAACCCAGACATTTCAATATTGTCCCTCCAGGCTGTAGTGATTAGTGTTCTGTATTCAGTCAGGCACCTTGTTTCTTAGCTTCTGCATATGAATGAGAGTACTTGTTTGTGTATGGCTTGTTTCACTTAACATGATGTCCTGAAGAAGTTCTAATGATTTTTGCTGGAGTTGCTAGAAGTCTAATCTTTGTCATGTCTGATTAATATTTCATTGTGTATATACAGCATATTTTCTTAATCCCCCAGGTTGCTTCTCTGTCTTAGCCATGATGATTAGTGCTAAAATAAGCATGAGACTAGAGGAATATCTCAGTATGCTCTTTTTATTCTCTTATGATTGGCACGCAAAAGCAAAATTACTGGAACCTTTATTTATTTTAACAGGATGCAGGACACCATGTTATGTGATTTATTATTCTTTTATCACAGCAGTTAGATTTAAAACAGTTATCCAGATCATAAATATTCCTTAGAAATGTATGCTGTTGAAAGTCTACTTTTCAAGACAAAAACCAATTAAGATGGAGAATGCTTTAATTGGAGCAATACGGCTTTCTTGATATTTGGTTTGATTTTTATTTTAAATCATTATCACTTTAAACTTGGTCAGCTTTTGTATACTCCAGTCTTCTTAACTAAGACATTGTGTTTCACGTTTGTGCTCTTTGTGAGTAACCTAGATGGTTTCTCCATTCTTGAGATGTGTTTGGCTTTTCTATGTAACCTGTTATACTTCTGATTTCTTAACACTTGGCTTATTTCATTTTATTGTTCTGTGAGTACCCATGAAGCAACTTGGAAAAAAGGCTAAAAGAATAATAAATCTCTTCAGGCACACCTGATGCTAACCTTAATGCCCAAATGCTAATAGAAATGCATAATACTACATATTTATATTCACACCTTTCTTGCCTTCTACCAGTGTTATGAAACATATTTATATCAGAAAAATTATGAAGAGCTTACCATGAACTAGTACTTCATGAATGTATTGTTCCAGTAAAATTGCTTACCCAACAAACTTAATTTGCATATTTCTATTTTACTGCAGTGTTCGTACTTTATGCTTGCTTATGGACTTTATATGTTCCTCCTCTTTGAGACAGATCATGACATAGTTGAATAGCTTCTCTGCCATTAATCAAGCTGTTAATTATAGTAGTATTCTTATAGCAATGTGTTTTAACTCACATAATTTCATAATTCTTTTTTAACCAAGAGATAGAAGAAGGAAGCATTTGAGAAATCTGAAGGTTGCACAAACAATGAAAGATTTTAAGACTTATATCGAGATGAGCTTTTATTATATGGCAGAGGTTACAGAAACAGTTTTTTCAGAGTTTTCCCTATGCCCTGTTGACCCCGAGTTCTGCACTGAAAAATGGAAGATGACATCAGGAAGGCTAGATAACTGTGTTTCATTGCCATGACTTTATGAGTGTAGAAGGGAGTTTTTGTGAACTTGCCATAAACTAGTGTCACCTGGGAAGAAGCTCAACTGAAGAACTGCTTAGATCAGAATGGCTCATGAGGCATTTTTATTGATTAAAGACTGATGTAGGAGGACCCTGACCACAGTATATGCAGTGTTACCCTGGGATTGTTAAGAAGAGTTTCTGAGATGGGGGTTGTAATTGTAAGGAGCAGAGGGAGGGGAAACTGCAGTTGGGATGCAATATATGAGAGAAGAATAAATATTTAAAAATTAAAACTAATAACAAAAACCCGCACGGAGTGGCCTGCCAGGAGAGGTAGGCAAAAAAAAACACAAAAACAGAAAAAACCTGTTTCATGAATAATTAAAAAAAAGAATGAAAGAAAGGAAGGAAAGAAGGAAGGAAGGAAGGAAAGAAGGAAGGGAGAAAGAAAGGCTGTGTATAGTTTTTATGGCCTAATAAGCCTCTCTGCAGAAGTAATAATCCAAATAAGACCAAATCAAACTGAATTTAAAAAAGCCCAGGTTTAATGGGTACCTGGTTTCCTGGGTGGCCTTCCAGTCCCCCCAGGAAGAAAGGCAGAGAAACCACGGAGAGGGAGAAAGGAGAACCGGGAAGACCAAGTGTTCATGGGGGTGGGGGCAGTTTAAATAACCTGTGGGAGTGGTATTGACACTCTCTGGGGAGAGGACACCATTTGGTGGGCTTTCTCAGAGGTGGAGTCCAGTGAGGAAGCTCCCAGGGGAGGGAGCTTTAGGTGGAAAGTTCCGCCCAAACATTTTAGAATGGATGCCAGGGTGCTGGGGTGATGCTTCCAACCAAGCAAGCTGGTGGTCTGGTTGAGTAGCATGGGGATTAAGCCAGTAGGCAAAGCTTCTTCATGGTTTTGCCACAGTTCCTGCTTTTGGAGTTTCTGCCTTGGCTTTGGCCAATGATGGACTATATAACCTGTAAACTAAAACAACTCTTCCTCTTCCAGTAAGTTTTGGTCATGGAATCTATCATAGTCCTAGAAAACAAACTTGGACAGGGACTAAGAGCGCCTTCTCCTTTGATGTTTGAGGTGGCTTCCTGAAGATTGATCTGTCAGTTTAGAGTCAGACCCAAACAAGTCGTATTTTCATATATCTCCCATGAAATGCTGATGGAAACAAGATTTATTTAATGTCTTCAGACAAACTTGAAACTGTTTTACTGGGTGACCTAGATTTTTAACTAGAATTGATATAAATTGAAAACATCCTCAGTGTACAAACCAAATTCATTAATATGAATTGTAGAACTGTCGTTCTGGAAGATAAAAAACACTGAGAGAGAGAGAGATGGAGAGACAGAGAGACAGAGAGACAGAGAGAGACAGCGAGAGACAGAGAGAGACAGAGAGAGACAGAGACAGAGAGGAGAAAAAATAATAAAGCATTGAAAAAGATTTCAGCATTTATATATTAGCCTAAGATGAATAATTCTTAACAAGTTGAAGTGTACATGTGTGTGCATGTGGTGTGTGTTTGTGTGTATATGTGTGGTGTGTGTGTGTGTGTGTGTTGGTTTCATGACTGTGTCTGTGTTTACACCTGCATCTTCATCTCTTATGCTCTCCAGCTCACAGTGTAGTGTAGTGGAACCTAACTCCCTGAGTGTCCCTGAGTTTCCAGGACATTATCAGTGCATGAGCTGGTTGTTTTTTCTTTCTTTGATGCTTATTATGGACACCATCAGCCTCCAAAGTTTGCCTTGAGCATGTTTACCTTGCACCTACAGCCTTAAGAACTTCCTTTTTGAAATTATTTTTATTTTTAATTCTATGTATGAGACAGAGAGAGGGTATATGCATGCAATTCCTTTTGCCTGTGGAGGCCAGAGACTTTGGATCTCCTAGAGTTGGAGTTATATGGAGCTGTGGGTGTTAGGAATCTAACTCCGGTCCCTGGTGGAGCAATATGTGCCCCTTACCTCTGAATTATCTCTCCATTGCCCTTTCTTCACCTTTTGAGTCTTTTCTACTGTTCTATGTCTTTCCTAAAAGCCATTTCTGTGCTCTTGTCTCCTCTTTTGACAATGGTATGCACTATCCCTCAGTCTTCCTTCTCACTAACGTTATGCTTTGTAGTCACTGTGAATATATTTCCACTGTCAGATTTTGAGCTCTGCAGGACAATATTGGGTCACATCTTGTGGTCAACTTCCACTGTGCAGAGTAGCTAACTACAATGAGAAATGATATAATTTGTTGATTGAAGTTGGTCAAATGAGTAGGTGAAAAATAATTAAAATTTAGTACTAATAGAGGGAAAGCAATAAGTTAACACAGCTTGAAAACATTGTAAGTCCAAGAAATTCTAACTCTGGCTGAAACTACACAACAGAGTAAACATGCCATACATTTTTTTTTATTGATTTCTACAGTGCACATATTTGAAAACTGGAGCCAAATAGAACCAAATGTTAAAAATAAATCAATCTTAAAAGTGTTTTGGAACCCACGTGCTCTTATAATTTCATGGGAATGTGTGCAGTGAGTACAAAATCTTAAAGTCCTAAATGAGATGAATTTGTAGCAGAAGCTTACTTAGAGAAACTGCCTTCAGGGAGGAGTGCTGAGATTTTTTTTTTTTAGACAAGGCACAACAAAAGCCCAGAGAGTAGTTAGAGAAAGAATGGATGGTGTCCCAGCTAGGGATTAGGGACAAGCTTTATAATGGAATGGTTGTTACTTAACATCTCTGTGCCTCAGTGCCTTGTCTGCAAAATGAGGATGCTAATGGCATCATTCTCAGTGTCCTGGCTATTAAATGAGCTGATCAACACAAAGCTTTTAAAAGAGCCCTTGACACATAGGATGTGCTCAACCAAAGTTAAATGACATCGTTATTACTACTGCTAATAGTATTATTCAAGAGGGATTCTAGTAAGAACAGTAGAACTTTTCAAGTTTAGAGAAGCCTAAGGAAAACAGAAAATATAATTTGCATGAAACCATGAGCATTTCAAGAAGCAATGAAGAATATAGTATGAACATTAATTGAGGAAATAGATTTAAAAGTGGTTGACAAAATGTATTTAATTAAAATGAAAAATATTTAGCAATTTTGATCAAACCCCTACATTTCCTGCATTCCTATATTTCTCTAGTTTCATTGTACTTACCCGTCTTTGGGATATTTGGCCAGATTCTGAATCAGGAAATTCTTGGTGGAGCTAGAGAGTACTCACTTATATTCTAATAACTTATAGTGCTTAAGTGTGAAATTTTAGTGTGAATCTAATCCTCTCAACAAATTCCAAAAGATAGACACATATAATCCAATATCACATCTATGTTTTTAAAAAATTATTCTTCCTTTACATAACCAGCCAGAAGGACATAACCTCAAGTCAATTACATCAAACATTACTTTTCATTTCATTGCTTATATTGTCCCCAATTCTTTTACAAAGTATTTTAACTAAGTCACTATTCACATATTATACTAGGATTTCTTAAGATGAGAAGCTATAGGCTGGAAAGGTCACTCTATGGTTAAGAACACTTTCTGTTCTTCCAGATGCCCCAGGATCATTTCTCAGTACCCATTCTAGGCACCTCACAACTGCCTGAAAGCCCATCTCAAAGGACATCAGACAACCTCTTTCTCTGGGAACCAAATTCCTATGCATGCATGCACACACACACACACACACACTCATACACACAGACACACACAGACACACACTTATAAAATAATTAAAATAAGTCTTAAAAAGAATAGACATTTGTTAATTCATCTAAGCCAACAGGAATTATCCCAATTTTCCAAGGGATTCTTCTAATTATCCTGTTTATTCTGTGGTCCTTTTCAGTAAACCAATATCTTGAAATACCATCAAATTCAGACCATCAAATATCTCAGAAATAGCAGGATAATAACAAGCATTATAGTCTTTTTCAGCTAACTAGATGAATTTACTTTATATTATTTTCTCCAAATAAAGACAGTGTTAAATTCAAATATCTGATTAGCTTTACATAATGAGGATATTGTTTATTCAGGCACATTATTTTTTGGGAGTTCAGTACTATTTTCAATAGACCTTCCATTGTACATAAAAGATACATTATTTTTTATGTGAACCATAAATAAAATCAGAATTCATACATGACAGAAATGTAAACTGAGGACTCCACTTGCAGAATGAAGTTGAAAAAATGTGTTTCTGGTTACTCTTAATTCTTCATTATTTTTGGATTTTTTGTGACTTAATCTTATCATATCTCAAGCCGGGCAGTGGTGACGCATGCCTTTAATACCAGCACTTGGGAGGCAGAGGCAGGCGGATCTTTGTGAGTTTGAGACCAGACTGCTCTACAAGAGCTAGTTCCAGGACAGGCTCCAAAGCTACAGAGAAACTCTGACTCAAAAAACCAAAAAAAGAAAAAAAAATCTTATCCTATCTCAATATTCACTTTTTATAAATTATAAGAGTGTCAGTACTGAGTAGCCTCTCTGGGGCCCCATCTCCCAAGAAAACTGACTCTCCCTTAACCAGCAGATCAATTGCTAATAGCTCCCCAGCTAAGGATAGGACTTCACAGCCCCTCAGCCTGGTCTTGGGCAGGTTTCGTACATGCAGTAACAGCCCATGTGATTTCATGTGTGCAATGACACTTTCATGTCCGAATGTTGTGTTCACCATAGATTCCACTACCTCCTGTGCTCAAGATCTTTCTGTTCCTTCTTTTGTGATTACTCTTGACTCTTATGGGGAGGAGGTGTGATATCAGTGTCCCTTTTAGAGCTGAGTATTCCACATCTCTACTATTTTTTAATCTTTTATAGTGATTTTATTAGTCATCTTCATAACACAATTATTAAGAAGCTGGAGGCATATGTAGACCATTCTCAGGCTGCCGGTTCTTGCAACTTTAAGGACACTAGACAGAAAATCTCTAAGCCAACTTGGGCAGATAGATTGCTGTGTTCCAAGCAATGTATTCTTATTAACTTTTTTTTACTGGCTATTGGAACTTAGTTTTTATTATTTCCCATTTTCTTCTTTTTTTTCATTTTTTATTATTATTATTAAAAATTTCCACCTCCTCCCCTCCTC
>LOJH01027987.1:951-17886 GCA_001685095.1 Ellobius talpinus
AGAGGCGGGGCAATGAGAACAGGAGAATGCTGGGAAGGAGGAAGCCCATTCCTCTGACCTGCCCAGATCACCAAAGAAGCAAGATGTGATCTACCCCGCTGAGAAGGGTACTGAGCCACATGGCTAACATAGATAAGAATAATGTGTTAATATAAGTTACAAGAGCTGATAAGAAGCCTGAGCTAATGGGACAATCAGTTTATAATTAATTCAGACTCTCTGTGTGATTTTCTTTGGGGCTTACCAGCTGTGGAAACTGGACAGGACGTAAACCCCAACTAGCAGGCCTTCATGTTATAGTTCAGCAGTTAACATAAAGGCATCTGTGTGCTGTCCTTTATTAGTTAACTTTCTCATTACTGTTGATTAAGTACTGGTATAGCTTTGCATTCATAGTCAGGAAGCAGAGAAAGAGATGATGCTGATACACATCATCTTTTCCTTCAGTCCTGGACCTCAGTCCATGGAGTGGTACCCATATTCCAACTGGGTTTTCTCACTATAGTTAACCTCCTTGGAAAAGCCTTCACAAGCATGCCTAGAGGTGTGTCTCCTAGATGTTTCTAAGACCCATTTTGTTGACAATCAAGATGGTTACATATGCTGATCTAGATTCTTGTAGATACCCAGAAATGGTAGATTTTATTATGAATATTTATGAAAATTTTTTATTGCTTGGTATTTGCACAGTTATGCAAATCAGATCAGTGTTTAAAAATTGGTAAAATGTAGCTGAAGCAGGAGCATCAAACAAATGACTGATTATGTATGTGGTCCAACGTCAGAGCCAGATGAATGGAATGTTTGTTGGTGTTCCATTACACAGAGGGTTGTTTTACTAAAAATATAATATTATATAATTCAAAATAGCCAAGAGAAAGGGATAATACTCTTTTCAAAAAGCAGTTATAAATGTTTTCAATGATGAATAACCCGTGGACTCACTTGATCAATACACAGTATATAGCTGTGCCCAAGCATCACACTCTTCCCTACAAAGATGGACAGTTCTTATTTGTCAAAAACTACCAACCAGAGTGTTTCATAATTTTTAGTCTTCCTTCGAGTATAAACCCTACCAAATTGAGTTTATGAACTAATATGTTTGATTGATTTTCTTGGTCTGCTTTTCAGTTTTGTTCCTGCTCATTAATGTAGATATTTTCCAAAGAATTGCATTTTTGTTCTTACTTTTCCCTCCATTTATCCTTAGAAAACTTCCAAGGCTTATTTCTAATATACTAGTTGTTGCCTCCTCAGTTTTTGCCTATAGTTAACCAGTTCAACTTTTATTTGTTAAATAATACAATGATCCTGGATTCTTCCAGATTTGGGAGAAAACAGGGCAGACAATGGAGGAGCTGCAGTTCTAGCAAGACCCTGCCAAGGATATTGAGATATGTATACATTAGCAGGCCCTTCTTCCTGTCATCCTTTTTTTCATGTAAAGGACATACAGAAGGAGACAAAAGCTCTTTAATTCCTTGGAGTAAATGGAACAGATTAACCTACCTGCCTTCTGGGTGGATATTTCTAGATGCTTACAGACTATTCAAATTGGCTCTCTGTAAGACATGTCAACTCAACTAATCTAGGGAAAGTCTGTCTAAATGCTGAGCAGAAAGCTAAGCACAAAAGAGGCCATACTGGATAGTTTCATGTATATGAACTTCAAATCAGGCAAAATAATCAAAATAGAACTTTCTTTTGGGTTGAGGGCAAAGGCAGGTGCTAGTGGGATTTTTGAGGTGTTACATTCTGTTACTTCAGTTGATTTAGTATTAGAAACATGTGTAAAAACACCTTGTGAAAATTGCACAGATCATTCAAAAGTGTAGTGGTTTTAATGAGAAATGCCCCCATCCGCTCACGTGTTTAACTCTTGGTCAAAGCTGTTGATGCTGTTTGGAAGGTTACAGGAAGGGCAGCCTTGCTGGAGAAAGTGTGTCACTGGGGGTGGGCTTTGAGCGTCAAAAGCCTCATCCCACTTGTGGTTCATTCTTTGTGTCATGCTTGTTGTCGACATGTGCTTTCTCAGCTTCCGTGGCTTAAATGGAATATAATGTATTCATCCACTTGAAGTTTGATGGACAAGGGGATTACTTTTATGCTTTTCTTGGGTAATGAGTAATTCTGCCATGAGCATTACTGTGTGTGCCTTTGGGTGAACATATGTGAGCTTGTCTGCTGAGTAGATTGCTAGGAATGGAATTGTTGTTTGGTAAGGAGTACTTATATTTGGCTTAATGATGTACCGTCCAACAATTTTACAAAATGGTGCACCAATTTGTACTATAGTAGCATGTAAATGTTGGTGCACATTCCTGCCAACAGTTTTTTTTTGGGGGGGGTACTGTCTGTCATTTAAAATTGATGCTTGCTAGTGTGTGTAAGCTGCACAGTTTGAACTTGGAATCTTCCCTGTGTCTATCCTAGGCAACAGACATGGGCTTGATGAAAGGTACTGATGTGACTGCTGGGCATTGTTCACCCTTTGAGGCTTGTTTGCTAATGATACCTTACCCTCCTTCTTGCCTTCTAGGTTCAGTCTGATCAAGTCATTAAACTCATGTCTTACTCCATTGTTCCTTTTTTCCATCAGGTAAGTTAGATCTTAAAGATTCTATTTTGATTATGTCTCTCACATCGCACAAGAGCAGGAGATTACCCCCACTGGGGTTTTGTGGAATGCTTTAAGGAGAAGAAGCCCTGGAGTTTTGTGTCACAGGATAAACAGGGCCATCAAAGTGTCTAGGATTTCATAAAAGAGTTTTGGGCGGGAGAATAGTAAGTGTAAATGTGCCAAGGGAAACAAATACACAGTGCGCTCAAGGGTCCAGTCCTGTCAGCTCTGACATAATGAAGTCCTTGGGGGATGGGTGGTGGGCAGCTTTGGGTAGGAAGAAGGAAATGCTTCCTGCAGGCAATTGTGTTGTTGCCAGTGAGGGTGAATACTTGTAATCAAAAGGTTGTGATAGTTATAATGATATATATATATATATAATGATAAATGTGTTGGGGGGCATATTGGAAGATTTATAACTGCCTGCAGCTCTAGTCTCAAGAGGATCTGATACTCCCTTCTGAGCTGTGTAAAGATGAGCAGAACAATAACATAGTCCAAGGTTGATGGGAACAGTGATTTGTTCTCCGGGCAAGTGATTAGGAAACAAGTGTGATATTTCAATTGATAAATTTTGACACCCTTGGCCAACATTATGGCCGCGATCGTGCACCAGTGTTAAGATGACAGGATGGAGGGGCGGGGGAGATGGCTTAGTAACGAACATGATTGTGACACGAGCAGGAGGATCTGAGTTTGGGTTCCCATGTTCTGAAAAAAGAAGTGAGTGTTTGTAAAGCTAGTGCTGAGGAAGCAGACATGGACAGAGTTCTGTTTCATAGAATAAGGCTGCAGGTAATTGATGACACCTGACTTTGATCTCTGGGCTCCATACGCCCATATAAATATGGATATGCACACATGTACACACAGATGCACATGTATGTGGACATAGACCACAATTGCACATTAAAGGATTAAAGGACATTAGTGGAGAAGATGATAGAGAAGGATGGCGTGAGGACTCTGACATGTGTTTCCATAGATCAACAAGGATACAGGGTACCACAAATGGGGTTTATATCTGAAAAATGATAAAGGTACCAAGGAAGAATAATGCCTGGAATGTTGGCTATAGAGGGGTGAAGAAAACATTGAGGTGGAGAAGTGCAATGAACTGATAAAGCTGTGATTCTGTGGTCTTAGAAATGAGGTGTGGGAAAGACCTGCTCTTTTCTGAAGGGAAACACAATGTATCTGGGAGAGCAGGAAGGTGGGATGCTGAGAGGAGCGGAAGGAGGGGACTATGTGGTCAGTTTGAGTAATGTATGAGAGAGGAAATTAAAATGAAGTGAGATGTGATCTAGAAGGCTATCCCTGCGGATGTAGACAATCCAAGAGCAGTGACAGTGACAGATACAGGCGAGGGCCCTTGGAAAGGTTAGAGCAGTGAGTATCCAAGATGGAATTTTGTCAAACACTACCACTGAAGTAACATGCAGAGGAAAAGAAACCCTGAAAATCACTAAGAAAAAAGTTTAGATTGCCATGACAACCAAATGTATAAACAGTGGTAAAGTATATACTCATCCAAAATTTGAGTCTTCAGATGATGTTTCCACTCTGGTGTTATGTGAGTGAGATGTTTTGAAAAGGATGATGCCCTTCCCTAGGTCTCAGTGTCTTGCCTGATGGTCAGCACGTTAAAGTAGAACCCTCTCGGATGGCTAAGATGTGGCAAAGTATGACTTGACTTCTTATGATCTTCTGCTCATGGGTAGCCTCAGCCCCCAAACTTCAGCTTCTTGTTGGAAAATAAATGGTGTTTGTGAGAGAGCTGATGGAGAAAGACATTTGGATATTTTCATTAAACTCTAAGTTGGCCATAGCATATCCAGTATTTGGGAAATATGGATGCTTGCTTAAGACTGGACTTTCAAGAATGGGATGATGTTGAGAAAACTCTGTGTGATGTCTGTACATAGAATCTGTTTCACAGGGTGAAGTGAAATAGTGTTTGAAGGAGCATCTCACTTAAAAGTTCATTGTGAAGTCAGATGTGTGTGCAGAATGTGTTTGTCTCTTGTGCCTCACTGTGCTAGTAATTCTAGGAAGTTCCTCAGAAGATAAGCAGAGCCTCAGTATATTGGGGGACCTCCAGTGTCTGACACCAACTGCCTAGAGATTCAGGAGTTCTTGCGTTGCCTGTATGGGTCTCAATGAGGAGGTGGTGAGCTCTCTACACAGCTTTGTTTTATGACGGATAGGTGAAAGTCAGTGCCGTTCATGTCCCTCAAACGCTGGAGGCAGTCTTATTATATACAAAGTGCGAGAAATGGTGTGGGCTAACCTGTTAGGTCAGTTCTAAGACTCATGATTTTAGCATATTTGCACTCTTCAGTTGCCTGCATACAGTAGTGGCAATAAATAAATATATGCATGTCACATGACTTAGTAACCGTAGAGTCAGCACAGTCACTTTTCTAGTTCCTGCAACAAAATATCTGATCAAAGCAAATTAGAAAAGGTTTATTTTAGCTGGGTGGTGGTCGCACATGCCTTTAATCCCAGCATTCATGAGGCAGAAGCAGGTGGAGCTCTGTGATTTTGAGGCTAACCTAGTCCACAAAGTGAGTTTCAGGATAGCTGGAGCTGTTACGCAGAGAAACCCTGTCTCAAAAAAACCACAAGATGGTGGGGGTATTTTGGCTCACAGTTTGAGAGTACAGTCCATCATGGTGGGAAAGACATAGATGCAGAAGCACGAGACACCCGTCATACTGCATTTACACTAAGGAAGCAGAAAAATAGTTCTGCTCAAATCACTTTCTTGTTTTTATTTGGTCTAGGAACTCAACCCATGGAATGGTGCTCACCCACATTTAGTGAGGGTCTTCTAACCTCAATTAACCTAATGTAGAACCTTCCTCACAGACATGCCTAGAGGTTTGTTTTCATGGTGATTTTAAATCATGTCAAGTTGATAGTCAAGATTAAACCTCACAGTATTCATTTTTGGGGTGGGGTGCATTATAACATGTAAACACAGGCATGTTCTTGAGCATGTTTAATTGAACAGTATCAATCATATGTTAGAAAGCAGTAAATAATGGGAATGGATTTAGCATTATAGTGAGCAATAATTGATTAATGAGTCAAAAAATGTGAGTAAAACAACTTGGTGAATTTTGTTGAATTGTACTGTTCGATGCAGAGTCTCACTAAAGCTTTCAATGAGGGATTCTCCTGCTTCAGACTCTCAAAGGATGGGATTGTGGGTATGACACTGTGCCTAGCTGAGGACTCTTAGCTGAAACAAAAATAATGTCTCTAAAGGGACATTAACAGTTATTTAAAGGGGCAACAACTTTTCCTATCCCAAGACCCAGCTGACATCCCTACAATGCCTTCCTGATCTAATATAATCTCTTCCTCCTAGCTATCATATTGACTGGCCATGTGCTTTTAAGCACATTTCCAACTTCACTGACACGTTTGTTTTCTCAAGAGATATATGCATTAAAGAAATATGTCATTTGTGTAATAAACAATAGACTTCTCATGGAGGTACCTTAGAAACATGTTCATAGATTACCATTCTGATTTCGTTCAGTTACTCTTGTGGTACTAAAGCATATTTTCCCTTATCCTGGTGAATGTGTCTTTCTAGGGTTCACACTCTTTTATTTTGTCTGAATTTGGTCAAAGTGAAGGCCTAAAAACATCCATCTCAGGAAAACAAATTAAGTAAAAAACAAAACAAAACATTTCTTTTTATGTGAGCAGGAGAGTGATTGAGAGGGAGGGAGTGGATAGGAAGGTTATGGGAAGGTTAGAGAAGTTATATCCCTCTGCCCCTAAGATGTATTCCCATTTCCTGACCCAGCAACCCTGCTGAGAGTCTGCACCGCAGAATGGGTTGCTGGCTCTGTTACAGTGTTCTGATTTGCTTGGAAATTCAGCCGTTCAGATACCATAGAGGCTACACCTAGAGGGAACACACGGGATTTGCAAAACGTTCCTATGGCAACAGAGACAGACTATCTTTCTTGACTCCGTTGGAAGCTAAAAGAGAGAGTGATTGTTCAATATCAAGAAACATCAGTTAGTTCACCTCCTGGCCTTAAAGAATCAAACCAACGGACAGGATACCTTTCACTGGGGTAAAACAGTGGAGAAATACAGTGAGATCAAAGGAATCTGGTACCTAGCCTTTCTATAGTACTTTTTACTTTTTTTCTCAAGACAGAGTTTCTCTGTATAGCCCTGGCTGTCCTGGAACCCATTCTGTAGAACAGGCTGGCCTCGAACTCACAGAGATCCTTCTGCCTCTGCCTCCTAAGTTTTGGAATTAAAGGTATACACCACCACTACCCGGCACTATAGTACTTTTTAAAAAGTTCATCTTAGTGGATAGCAGATTAATTGATCTCCAGTCTAGAGAAGTAAACAAAGAAGGGAGACTCACACAATGTTCTGTTTCTCACTGAGAATCCTGGGTAGGCAGGTGCTCTAATAGTTGGCCTAGGCCCTTGGCAGCTTGACAAAAAAGAAATAACCAATCCCACAAGTTTGGAGTTGAGATGGGTGGAGAAGGGGAGAGGGGGTGGGGAGAGAAATGGTGGGGGAGTTTTGTTTCATTGTCAGAGGATTGCAATTCTTTCCATTTTGTTCTACTATTGATATTTTCATTCTGCCTTTGGCTATGGACTTAAAGGGCCACATTGCAGGTAAAATTGGTCTTTACAGGTACTCTGTTCTCACCTTGTACCAATCACATCTGTGCTGTCTGCTGTAGAAAAAATAAGCTTCTTAAGATGTCTCATGTTCCTCTTAACAGGATGGAGTCTCTATATTGGACAATTATACCAAATAAAATGGGGGTCTTTGTGGGGAGTGCTTGTTTGTAGCCTTGGGTTCCAGTGAGAGACCCCGTCTCAAAAAAAAACCAAGATAATGACATCTGAGCAATAGCATCTGGATTGACCTCTAGCCCCCACCTGTGCATTCTGCACTAATAGCCTTGCAGGTCTTGGCCCTATCAGTTTCAAGGTCCCACCTAGTGCCTGCCTGTATGCCCATCGGCAGGAAAGTCAGGCCAGGAGACATGTTTTAAACACAGCTCCCCCAAAAGTTATGAGTCAAAAACACTGTTCAGGGGGTTGAAAGGCTCTTTTCTCCAAGATCCCTGGGGTGCTATCCTAGCTCTTGTTCTGTAATAGAAGAAGCCATGGGAATGTTACAGACCCACACCTCGAATTCTAGCGGACTGCTGCCCCTGACTGCAAGTGATCTTAGGACATGCTGCAGGAAACAGGAAGTATAAGATTGAACAGGGGATGTTATAATAGAGCTTCCGTGAGGTTATCCATGAGGAGGTGGGACTTTGAGGTCACTCATGATCAAATAAGTAACCCCTCATTCATGCTCTGTAAGTAAGCCCAATAAACTCGTTGGTTGGCTAAACTGGGCTCTGGAAGAGTCCATTTTGGGTGAATAGACACTCGTTTGTGTCTCCCCAGGAATAGTTAAGACAGCAGAGCAGATTCTCTGGGTTATATGGAAATGGTAGATTGATCCTGTTCCACTTTGCAGGCCCCTTGCTCCCTACTTTACTGCTATTCATTCACAAAGGCGATTAGCAGGCTTCAGTCCTCATCTCACCTTCATAGAATGTATGCACTGAATCAAGCAGCACATTACAGACCCTTGAGCTGAGATGCCTTTCTCAGAAATCAGGCTATACTTCCTGCAGCATCATCGTTGTCTCTCTGGGTGTGTCTATCTCTGTTTATCTCTATTTGTTTATGTGTGTGTATGATTGTGTGTGTGTGTTCATGTATAGAGAATGTTGGGCATCCTGATGTGCTTTATTACTTGAAACAGAGTCTCTCAGTGGACCTGGAGCTAGGGTGTCATTCAGGAAGAGCCTCCTGTCTCTAACACACACCCCCGTCACTTAGCACTGTGGCTCTAGGCACATGCACCTTTTCTTTTCTTGCTTTTACATGAGAGTGCTGGGGTTTCAAAGTCAGGTCCTCATGCTGATGCCGCACGCACTCTTGTCCCCTGAACTATCTCTGCAGGCCTTCTTCTCTGTCCACTTTCCTCATTCTGCTCCAGCTTCTGGCTGGTGACCTTTTCATTCTTCATCTCAGTGGTGGCTACGGTTGGCTGGCTCTTTCTCAACTGCATCACTGCTACGCTCTTGTGGTGGTGTGACTGTAACTGCTGTAAATGAACATAAAGCATGCGCTCTCTCTCCATCTCAGGTCTCTAGTTTAACCCCATCTACGCAGCTTCTTTGGCCATAGACTTGGAGATTAGGATAGGGACATTTTAGGGAGGCTCATTAACTCTGGCCCTCATGAAATATCTCTAGTGAGCCCTAAATAGAAAGCAGATTCTCATGCCAGAGAAAAAGACCTTAAGCCCTTTCTGTAAGGCTTGTCCAGCTCCCCAGGACAAACAAATAGCACTCCCTGACAGCTGTTTGCATTTCACAGTCAAGCACAGTTCCTGCACCACCCCCAACCTGAGCAAGAATTGCACCTGGTCATTTGTATGCAAGGGGTGACAGAGAATGAATTCAGCCTGCCTCTCTCTCTTCAGGCACAGTGTGCTTTAAATGTTGTATGAACTGAAAAGAGCTTTTGTTGTTGCTGTTGTTGTTGTTAACCAATGCAGGAAAATAGATAGAATGTCTTGGAGCACAAAAACAATGGCTGTTGATCCAATGTTGAATAATGCATTGCTTGTTTTGTGCTATTAAATTTGATAAATTTACCTTTGTGGGGATTTATTTGTCTATTAATCCATCAAGTACTAAAATGGTAAGTGATAGGTTCCGGTGTTTACCCAGTTTTCCATCTTTGCATTTACTGTGTAACAGCCTTCCCTGAAAGCTACTCAAACATTAAAATTGGAGTTTTTTTTTCAATTGTGCCACATCTGAATGAAAGCAAGAGATAAGAAACATGACAAGCAATAAATAAAGGGCAAGCTTGTGTATATATGCTGAGTTGCAATAAATTGAGTATGCGAAATAAAAGCAAACTGGTGAAGATGGGAAAGCAAAACCTTTTTCTCTTTGTTTTTCACAGACAAGCTTCAGATGGGTGAAATTTAACAGGGAACATTGTTCGCATGGCATAAAACACAAATTACCCAAGACAGTGCTTAGAATGGATTTAATGACAAGAGACCAGCAGAAAGCTACAAGTAGAATATCGATCAAGCAATGATTGAGAAGAGAGGAGGAAAATGCCTGAAGGAAGAATGCCTGCTTAGTGCCAAAGACCAAGAACCATGGCTATGGAACTCACAGGTCCTCGGAGACCTACTATGGTTAGTTTGCTAAATGAATACAGCATTAGAATGCTTTCTTTTCTATTTTTTTAATTTTTATTTTTTTATTGAAAATAAAATAAAGTTCTTTTCATGCAATATAGTCTTATCTCCGTTTCTCCCCCTTCATCCCCTCCCAGGTCCTTTCCACCTCCATATTCTCCCAACCCCATGCCTTCTTTCTCTCTCTTAAAAAAAAAGCCAGGCAGGCAAATAAGAAGTCAAGCAAACAAGATAAAACAAATAAACAACAAACAAATTAAACTAAGAGCAGGAGAAACACACCTGTGCGTGAGTACACACACACACACACACACACACACACACAAAACAGTAAGATTTTTAAAAATGCCTAGGCAAAGCAATATGATACCAAAAAATCTCCAGAAATGCTGTTGAGTTTGTTTTGTGTTGACCGTCTGCTCTGGGCATGAGACCCGACCTTAACTGTGATTTGTATACCTAGTGAGACTCCCCCGGAGAAACTAACTTTTCCTTTGTTAGTAATTGTCAGTTGGAGAGGGCTTCTGGGTTAGGGATGTGGGTGTGTGTTTACTTCACCTTCTCAGCACTGGGACCGCCTGGCTTGAACCCGTGTGGGGCCTATGCATGCTGCCACGGTCTCTGAGTTCTTATGTGGGGCCGTCTTTTTGTGTCTGGAAACACTGTTCCCTTCTTGGTGTTGTCCATCTCCTCTTGCTCTTACCATCTTTCAGTCTCCTTTTTTTTCCCATGATTCCCTGAGCCCTGAGGAGAGGGATTTGATGGAGACATCCCATTTAGGACGAAGTGGTCTGTCTCTTCCTCTCTGTATATTGTCCAGTTGTTGGTCTCTGTATCTGTTCCCATCTATGGCAGGAGGAAGCTTCTCTGATGATGGCAACACATTGATCTATGGATATAGCAGAATGTAGTGAGGAGTCATTTTACCACTACATTTCTTTAGCAGAAAAATACTATTTTCTTTTCTGCTAGGTCCATGTTCTCTCTGCTCTCTGATTCTTGGCCTGTTGAGCCTGCATGATTTCAAATCAATCAATATTCCAGCATTGATTGGGATGGGTTGTGGCTTAGAAGCCCTCACCCTCTAGCTGATGATCTGCTGACACTTGATAGCTGGTAGAGGAGAAAAAGATCAGTTTTCTTTAAGGGTGTGGCTTCTCACTGGTTGTCCATGTTCCAGCGGATAGCCCTATACCTATACACATGGACTGCTCTATTTAGAAACAGAGGGTTAAAAAATAAAGGGAAATGGACTCTCTCTCTCCCATTAACTGCGAAGTACCAATAGCTCCTCAGTTAGGGGTGGGGACCTCTCAACCCTTATTCCATTCAACCTAAGAAGTTGACCGGCTCTATCTTGTGCAGGTCTTCTGCATATCGTCAGTCACAGCTTCTGTGAGTTCATGTGTGCCGTGGTCCTGCCATGTATGGCAAATCCTCTTTCACTGGTGATATCTGCTTCCTCTACTAACCTCTGGCAATTTTCTACAGGGATGCCCTGAAAGGCTGCCTGTGTTTCAGGATATGGTCCTACAGCAATGTACACACAGGAAACATTAACTGAACTCATGGCTTTAAAAAAAAGAGCACATGAAGTTGGGAAGGAAAAATAATAGGATAGGGGAGAAGTTGAAGGGGGATGGAGGTGGGAGTGATGGAAATATACTGTATACATGTATGAAATTCTCAAACAATTAATGAAACAACTACAACATAAGGAGATTTAGATTTTCACTTTCAAACATTTCCAATTTTTTCTTTTAAAATGTACTTATTGATTCTTCTACAATTTTATAGCTATATGTATATTGATTGTGTTGTCCCAATTATCTAGTCTTTCTTATATCTTTCCTCTACCCTACTGAACCACTTGTTCTTTCTACAACTTTCCTACTCTCTCTCTCTCTCTATGTGTATGTGTATGCACTTGTGTATGACCCTGCATATGCTGCATTTAGTTAGGGTTGCTTGCGTGAGTGTGGGTGTGTAGAGCTTCTGTTTAGAGTGGGTAATGGTTAATGCTGAAACTTACAACTTGCCAAAGTGCTAAGATGGAGTCACTATGAATGCTCAGCCATAAGTGGAACATCTGTAACACTCCATGCAAAGTTCAAGGAACATCATGGAAGAGTGGGAAGAAAGAATCTACTTGAATTACTTGAGAAAGGATTACGTATCAGTGACTATATATACCCCTGAGGAATATGACTTTGCATCTTCTGCTAGCAATCATGAACTTCCTGAAGGTCTTTAGGGAAGGATGGAGGTCTCCTGAGCCCCTTTACATTCCATAATGGAATGTTGGTGGATCTGGTATAAACATTGTTTGGGTAGCTATAGTTGCTATGTGTTCAGAGGTAAAACTGCCAGGTCATGCCCAGAAGGTAGCATTTCATAGCACCCTTTCCATCCTCTGGCTTTTAGATTCTTTCTTCCCACTCTTCCGTGATGTTCCTTGAACTTTGTATGGGGTGTTACAGATGTTCCACTTATGGCTGGGCATTCATAGTGACTCCTTCTTAGCACTTTCGCAAGTTGTAAGTTTCAGCATTAACCATTGCCCACTGTAAACAGAAGCTTCTCTGGCCAAAGCTGGGCATCACTAATATGCAGAAGGCAGTTTGACAACTTTTCAACACAAGTTTTCTGTTCTTTCCCTAGGTCCTATGATTTTCCAAGCCATGGACTTTACAGTCCCAGGCAGGAATTCCTCCTGTGGAGTGTGGACCTCAAATTCAATCTGAAAGTGGCTGGTTACTCTCTTAACAACTATGTCACCATTGTGTCAATAGGCACATTTTGCCTGGCAGATTGATATTCAAGGTTAACATCTTGGCAAAGCATTGATGACTTTTCCCCCCAGAAAATATCATACATTTTTAAATCAATTTTTGTTTTGAGTCAGGTTGGCATGGAACATTTCCAGTTTTTACTAAGGATTTTAATGGTACTTCAATAATTTTAATATAATATATTTTTAAAGATTTATTTATATTATGTGTATGAGGGCTTTGTCTGCATGTATGCATGTACACCAGCCTGTGTTTGACATCTGTTAAACACATACTAATTGTGGGGGAATCAAACCCAATCTTCTACAAGAAAAATAAGTGCTCTTAACTGCTCAGCCATTTCTCCAGCCCTTATATTCACCTCCTTTCCTGACTCTTCTTAGACACACACTGTCTTCCATACCCATCCAAATTGTTCTTCTCTTTTAAGGTATTCCAGTTCAGTTTGTGCTCCCTATACTCTTGGGTATGTGGTCATCTATTGGAGCAGGGAAGGAAGTTGTTGATTTATTTAGTGGGGGCTTTCTGACTGCCTTGTAATGAGGACATAAAAAGCTTAACATCCGCAATGCCAGAGAAAGAAGTTAACACTTGCCTTTGTTACTTGAGGTTTTGAAACCCAAGCAAGCCTTTTGTATTATGTAATTTTAAGAAATGGATGTACTAGAGAATTTAGTTTAGTATTGGCATGAATGCATGGAGTACTTTAGACTCAGAGTTTCACTCTCACTCAGTACAGGGAATAAAGTAAAGGTGGGGGTCAGTGGAATCAATCTGATTAGTCCAGTGAAATATTTAAGCAACCAGAATTAGGAAGAGAGATTTAATTTTGACAATAGGTTGTATGATACATTCACTAATAAATGCCAAAGAGTTTTCAATTTTATCAAAACTCTTTGATTACTAAAATATTTGCAGAGGTATAAAAAGTGTGTGTGTGTGTACATACTCTTGTGTATCCATGTATATATTTCTCCACAGCATACCTACAATTAGACAACAAAATATCTCCTGATGTTCAAACTGTCACAAGTAGAAAAATCATGGGTTCCTGGAAATGCTGCTGAGATTACAGGTGTGTGAATCCATGTCCTGATTTATGCTGTGCTGGAGATTAAATGTAGGGCTGAAGCATACCAGGAAATCACTCTTCTTACTGAGATGTATCCCCATGCTTTTAAATGTATCTTTTAGAGGTTTCTTTTTATAACTTAGAATAGCTTATAAAGGAAAAAAAGCCACAAAGATTCATGCAACATAGAAGGGGGTTAGAATGTTTCAGCTGTACAATGACTAGGAAGTGGGAATGACAGCAATATTGATAGAAGGAAAATGAGCAATTTATGTTAGTTACTTTTCTATTGTTGTGGTAAAGGATTATGATGAAGGTAACTTATAGAAGGAAGAATTTATTCAGGCTTATGGTTCTAGAGGGATAAGGGTCCATCATGCCAGGGAAGCATGGCAGAAAGTTCCAGCTAAGGCAACAGAAACTGGATGCTGGGAAGTCACATCTGGAACCCTAATCATGAAACAGGGAGAGTGAGAGCTATAAGTGGGACGAGGCTTTAAGCTCTCAAATCCTGTCTCCAGTGACTTACATGCTCCCTCTGGGCTACATCTCCCAAACCTTCCTGCAGCTTCTAAACTTTTCTAAACAGTGCCTTCAACTGGGACTCAAGTTCAAATGCTTGAGATTATGGGGGGCTGGTTAATTTCTCATTCATACTGCAGTATGATGGTTTTGGAAAATGTGTCTCTACTGTCTCTTCAGGAGACAAAGGGAAAGAGAGGAAAATAGATGTAATTTAAAACAAGCATCCCATTTTCTTTCTGTAAACAGTCAAATTGTCTCTGGAAATTAGAGCATTAAACGCACAGAGGAGGAATTTATTGGTTCTAAGTGGTCTAGTAGTTAATGCTGATAGGAATTTCATGTATGCTTGAGTTTAAATGCTAACATTTTAAAGAACAAGATCAAACAAGTGTAATAAAATGAGGACAACTTTCTCTGTTATCTACTGAGGCATGACCAGAAACTTTGTGAGAAAACAGTGAAGAAACCATGAAATAAAATGATTCATTCAGATTGGAGTAAAAAATATAATGGGCTTGACCTTGTGTTGGTTTCATACAAAGTTCTGAGTGAAGACTTTTGGCCATGTAGTCCCTGATATTTCATGCCTTGAAATTCTGCCCAATCTCAAGAAATGATTTTAATAATCTCATCTCTAGTTTGGCTGATTATCCCTAAGTGAACTTAAGGATCTTTGTTTGGATTCAAGACTTGGAAAGAAATTTTGTAGTTTTTAGACATTCATTTTCAATTCATGAGCTTGTCTGTGCAAGCCACGGTGTCTGAAAACAAATGAGTGTGAGAGGTTTTATAGTCACAAGTCAGCCAACACTTTGGAACATAATAAAAAAAATAAAGGCTTTTTTTTTCTTGCAAGCAAGTCACTGCTGAACAATCACATTTTTTTCAGTTATGAGTTGGAAAACGTCATCCATAAATCTTAAAGTTCTAATTGTTTGATCCCAAAAGAAAACATTTACGAAGGACTCTACTTTTGGAAACATGGCTGGGATAAAGGTGACAAGAAGGCAGAAATTTGTCTGTAGACAGCACATACCTTTCATCACACTGTTGGGATGTGACTTAAAGTCAGAGAGACAGCTCAGATAGAACTTGAAATTAACTTCTGTGGTAGTTAAGCTCAGTTGTCTCCTTGATGAGATCTAGGATCATCTGGCAGATGAATCTCTTGCCACACATGTGGTGGATCGTCTTGGTTACTTTAATTCGTACAGGAAAAAGTGCCCACTCTAGGTGGCCCCATTCCCTTGACTGGGATCCTGGACTATATAAAAGGAGAAAGGGAGCTGAGCTAGTTCTCGGCTTTTAACTGCAGATACAAATTGATCAGCTTGCCAGGGTCACCCCACCATGATGGACTGAACCTGAACTCTCAATTTGTTTTGTCGGGGCACTTTGATAGTCTCCCCACCCCCAGAGGCAAGCTACTCCTGATTCCCCAGGGCTTTTTAGCATCATGGAAAAATGAATGCCATTAGCTACAGAAGGTTTTTAAAACTTATTATTGCAATTTTGATGTACTGGAAAATGAATGTAAAATCCCAGAAGGAGAAACCCAGAGAACCCTGGCATCTGTGAATTTGTGTAAGACCAAACAGAGTTCGAAGCATGATGCATTTCTCAACCTGCCTCAGAGGAACATTAGTAAGCGCTTAAGAAACGAATCTTCATCTCAGAACAAATGAGAGTCTGTCTTTTTGTTTTTATTTTACAGGAAGAAAATTGTGTCCCTAGAGCCCCATGTCTTGTCATCAGCTAGTTTAGGGTCAGAAGCCAAAATCGGACAGTCACATGCGCATATTATCCTTGCTTGGTCAAATGGAAATTTGAGCACAGATGCATTCGAGAATATAAATGCCCATCCCCCGTTGCTTCCTGTTCTGGCTGCACCCTTTGGGATTTCTGCCTCATCGTATCATGTTTTGGGGTGATTGAACACGCAGCACAGTGCCTCACAGATTTTTGTGATTGCTGTTTCTGACTGCTTTGCATCCTTTCATTCTCGGCATTTTCGCTAGTGTTGACTAAGTCATGCAAAGTGGTCTGTTGAACATTAGCTCCCCAGACAGTTTAATCTAGATGAAGACGTACCTGCCTAGCTGTGGGGTCACATTTTGGTTTGAAGGAAAGATTGATGGGGGATATCAGAGAGGAGAGAAGGAAGCATGCATTCTAAAGGCAGGATTATCAGCATTTTCATTCATAGTTTTTCAGCTTTCCAATATGGACCTTTCTCAGGCCTCAGTTTCTCCATTTGCAAAAGGATATGGAGTGTCCATGTTTAGAGTATGTTGAAAAGTATGTATTTTTATTATCTATAAACTATCCAGTGGTCTCCAGTCCTGAACAGTGCTTTTCTCCAGGTTTCTGAAAAGATGTATACAGAGCTTGTCATAAGCAAGAGTGATTTTTAATTCCTTCAAGTAGATTAAATCAGCCTTTGATTCTTTGCATGCGTAGTATTCAGAAGTGAAGTCTACCTCTCTACGCTCTTAGAACCTGTGGTGATTTGTGGCGAGCCCCCGACCAGCAGGGGAAGAAAACCACCGACACGAGGATTCTTCTCTGATCACACTTTATTGAAGCGCTTCTTGATTGAGGGAGAGCTGGAGGTGAGGGGCGAGCAGGCAGGA
>LOJH01027988.1:0-15914 GCA_001685095.1 Ellobius talpinus
CTGGCAATTTTGTCTACTTCCGATATCCAGGAGGATAACTACGTATTTTTCTTAAACAATCGTAAAACAGTGTTTGCCAAAATCATGGGAATTATAAAATACTGCAGGATCTAGGCAGACTTGGAAAGCTCTAGCTGTGGTCTAAGCAAGGCATTGACAAGAGGAGAAGAAAGCTGAACTCTCTAACCAGTGTTATGCTTAGTTTCTCATTAATCAGTCTTTATAGCAAAAACTTGTATTACCTTGCCTCTACCCATTTCCACTTGATACGAACCTGCCTGAGATAGGTGTTAATCACCTATATTATTAATTAAATTAATTGCTATTTGAATTTCAGTGTCTTTGAATAGGATAAAAGTTCTGGTTAATGTTTTTTAAGATAAAATATTGCTTTATTCTAAATTATAAAATTGTTTAAAAGAAATATAATAAAATCACCTATCTAATTACTTATATATGTATATACTATCATATACCTATGTGATTTTCTGTGTACAGTATATTAATAAAATTTTTAAAAGATTTAGTTTATAAATATTAAGGTTTAAACTTTTAAAGATAAATATATACCCCTATGAAAACTAATGATTTATGTTAAATATAATAGTAAGTTTCATTTATATTTATGATATTTAAATTGTGTATATTTTCTTGAATGTATCTGTTGCAGCTTAATTTTGTAGATTTTGATTTTTGGAGCTGAACATTTTCAATGTTTATTAGTATAAAATCAATAAATTTATGTGACAGGCATTAAAAACGTACTATTTGTACATAAAGTATGTGTAGGCCACACAATGTTCTTTGTAGCAACCCAGTAAGTAGTTTGGACATTTCAATTCTAACACATAATAGTGTTTTTCTCTGCAATGTTTCCTTTGGCGATTATTCCCTCTGAACCTTTAAGGTGCCTCATGTTTGTAATAGGCTCAGGTTTCTACACTATATTTACAGATACAATCAGAGTGAAAAGTAAAGCAAAAATTTTATTCATTATGTATGTAAGTAACTTCTACATATCTAATCCTTTTGAACAGTCAAATTTGAATATTGTTGAAGTAGGTCAGAAATATAACATTTTTTCCACATGCATGACCTAAGGTCCCATGCCTAAATCCACATACACAGGTAGACACACACCCCCACACACAAATACACACACACACAGCCCTATACACATCCATTTTTACATTATTAATTGTGCTGTATATACCCTGGGGCTTCTTGCCATATTCAAGATATGAGGACATTTCTTTAAAATAAATCATTGTACTATTTTATATATCTATATATACTTTTGAAATACTTTAGTTGCCAAATGATGAAGTGTGCTCACTGATTTTCTAAGATAAAAATGTCATTGGCAGTGGACTGAATTTGTCTTTCATATTGATAATGCATTGTTGCCTTGAGATTCATAATGGAGAAATTTGTAGTTGTAAATAACTTTTATTTTCTTCTCATATTTCATCATATCTGAGTGCCAAGATAAGCAGCTATTACTTTCTCTGTTGCCTATATTTTTAGCATGAAAAGTTAATTGAAATATTTCATTGTTTGTAAAGAGAAAAAATGTAAGTGGAGATGTGGCTTAGAAGATAAGAGTTCACATTGCCCTTGAAAAGGACCTGACTTCGGTTCCTAGCACTCATGTTCTGTTGGTCACAAATGCCTGTACCTCTGTCTTCAAGGTTTTCCATGCATCTAGCCTCCATGGGTACCTGTACCCAAGGGACCATACCCATACAGACACACAGTTAAAAATAATAAAAGTCAATATTGAAGAAATAAAAGAATATATTCATATTGACTTGGTGTGGGAACTCCTTCAACCAATAACTTGCTGCCGAAGTTGTCTCAGAGATCATTCTGAAGTATGTGTTGTTCTTGAAGTCATAATTATCTTGCCTCAGACTCACAACTAACTATGATTACAGACCCTTCTCATTTGAATCAGCTTAATTAGTTCTTATGCATCTTAGAAACCATAGAACTGCTTTATACTTTCCACAAATTATGTAAAGGGGTAAATTTGTTTTTTATTTCACCTAATTAGTTATTAATTTAACTTTTTAGAATTGAATGGGCCCTGGGTTTTTGTTTTGTTAAAACACAAAAACATTTTGTCTAATAAAATAAATGCAGATTTATATGTCTAGACAGCGGAATTGTCAGAGTATTAAAAAATGGAAGTCAGATTAATGTTCAGGTTAAATATTTTAGAAACCACAGTTTTTCAAGAGATGGCTCATGATATACCTACTAAGTGCCTTAACTGAATCAAATAGAATAATTTATCTAGTGTGAAAATTAACATTTTGATATTTATCTCCAGTATATATTAAATTGAATATAATCAAAGTTGAAAGAACATGATTTTAACATTATTTGATATGATCGATGTATTTTTTCATTGTTAAGACTGTGTAGTTAGAATAATGAACAAGAACTAGAAAACTGACTATAGAATTGAGAACTACATCATTTTTCAAAACTAAAGGATAGAAATAAAATCTGCTGACTTTCAGAACTAGAATCTATCAGAAAACATAACAAAGCAAATATGTATAGTTAGCACTTCCTGCTAGGTGTTGCTAAATTTTCTAATTTCACATTTTTTTTGTTTTTTGGAATACAAAATTTAAAACTATGTTTTGCTTTGGTTAATAGTAAATTAGTATACATTTAAAATCAATATTATAGCAGCCAAATGTATTCAAGAATTCTAGGTAAAATTAATTGTTATAAAGAGTATATTCTGAGTTAAATCTAAACATTCCCTAATAGGAAAGCATATTTCCAATGAAATATCCTTTTAAATTATTATCCTATAGCAACTATGAAATTTGTTATGCAGGATATATTCTATTT
The DNA here is from genome assembly GCA_001685095.1 of Ellobius talpinus. NCBI lineage: Eukaryota > Metazoa > Chordata > Mammalia > Rodentia > Cricetidae > Ellobius > Ellobius talpinus. The sequence continues at coordinate 2,872 of LOJH01027988.1, forward strand.
TGTGAAAATTATGATGCAGCTATGATTATTATATCTTCAAACTTTTATTAATGAAAACAGAAGATCATGAATGGATATGAAATCATATTTATCTTTTTCATGAATACAAATTATATATACATGGAAATATATCATAAAAATGATTTCCTCTAGTAAACATTAAATTCTGGTTCATATAAGTAAGATTCTTCATATATATTTAGTTAACAGAAATATAAGGCATTTGACACGAAGGTAAAAATATTCACATTACATTGCCATCAATAGAAGAAGAAAAGAAATAGATATTTTTCCATGACTTTAAAGCAGGAATATAGATAGTAAAAACAGTATTAAGAATAGGTTTGTGTCTGTCTTTTCCTCTCTGAAAAGCTAACAATTGCCATTTATTCCATGACCATAGTGGGATTTCATGCCCAACACCTATCCCATGCAGATTTGTTCTGCCCTTGGTCTTGCACAGGATTTTGCATGTGTTCTCTCAACCGGTGTGGGGTAATTCATGGAGGAGACATTCTGTGTCCAGAAGACATTTCCTGGTAGTGATACACCACTTTTAGCTTTTACATTCTTCAACCTCTTTTTCCTCAATGATGCCTGAGCCTTGCTAGATGGCATATTGTATTAATGTTCCATTTAGAACAGAGAATTATACAGTCACTTTTACTCTTCATTGTAGCTTTCAGTCATTGTTTATATCATTAGCTACAACAAATAAATGAGGGCTGAACTATGACTTTCTCTAGCATTAAAAGGAGTAGTAATTCAATGTCACTTTAATACATTGTCAACTTAGCATCATAGTAGTAGTAAATTTTCTATACTGTATTTATTTGTGCTTTGGTTTATTTAGGTAAGAGAAAGTGCCTTTGGAGAACAAAAGTTTGGGATTCCCAAGGATCTAGACTTGCCACTGATTGTGATCTGTTCAGTATGCAAGAAAAGAATTGGACTCAGGTCCTCTATGAGAGAAATATGTGATCTTGGCTATAAAACCACTAATCTCTCCATCCTCTGGATGGTTCAACTTTAATAAAACAGCCAATTTTACTAAGTTTATATAAACACGGAAAATGAAAATGATACTGGATTTTGCAATAAGCACAACAGTGTGTAATGTTTTGTGTAATGCAATTAAAGCGGGTATATAGCTGCTAGATGAAAACATTTTTTGGAGTGTCAATTGGTAGTGGAGAGAGGGTAAGGTTAACTAGAGGTTAAATCACAAAGGAAAAATTCACATTCCCCATAAAATGATAACACATAATTTCCTTCAGGGAGGAGGAAAAATGGAAGACATATTAGAAATAGATGTAAAGGGGATGTGTGCTGAAAGGTAGAGTGATAATTGTTGAGTGGAATGGCTAAGTATTAGAAAAATTCAGAAAGTAAACATGAGTAGGCCACAGAAGAATCCTCAGAAGAGTGCTTTATAGTAAATATGATTTGCTTTGTAATCATTTGCAAACAATTTAGTGCCTTGTGATCTCATTTTCCATATGCAATTTATTGTTAATAAACATGCATGACTCATATACATAGAATTGCACAATATGAAAATATAGTGAGGAATAATGATGTTTCCTAAGCTTAAAATGTTACCTGATATTATTTCTCTGTTTCAAGTTTGGGAACAAAAATGGCCAACAGAAAAATATTCTACAATTTTTATTTTGTCATCTTTCACTGTGCCGAGGTTGTTTGATATGCTGTATTTGATTAAAACTTTTATTTTCTTTCCCATTATTGTTTGTACCACTTAATGCCAGTTAGCAGAGAACATAATATCCCATTAAAATAATTCACTGTTGGGATATTTTATTAAAATTACCTCAATCGATGCACTCCTAACAACTTTAAAATAAAATCCACTTGAATGTACCAAAGTATATGAAATAAAAGACTCTGTTAATTGGCCTTGTGCATTCATATAATCTGAACACAATGTAAGTGGCCATAAAAGTTGCAATAGCCCTTAGGACAAACAAATGACAAGTAGCTTGTGGTATGCAATAAAAACTCAAGGGTAAGAATATGAATCAGTTTTCTAAGTATTCTGTTCACAGTAAGATAGCAATAGCACGGAACATATTTTTATTTGTACATGCAAAGGAGTTTCTGATAATAAAAATGTCAGTATGTGATATTGCTAGAAATACTTCAACTCACTGTTCCTAGAGGAATTCATAACAGACTAACTAGCAGTGTTCATTCTCTGCGGAATTCAAAATGCAAATTGATTTGTTCATTTTCCTAGTGTAGAGAAACATAATATGTCCCTGTTACCCATGAGATCCTTCAGATTTTCTTGACTGAAGGCTAAGTTCTTATTAATACTTATGAGCAAATACCCCCAGAGTCTCACTAAATACATAAAAAGTCTCACTAGCATTCATTGAATAATGTTTAGAATGATTTGGAATTTCAAATGATAAAAATTGAAGACTTTAAACAATGCTTAAAATTCTAATCTAACCAAAATTCTCATTATGTTTCAATTCTTTTCCTTATAGCTCAACACGCTGCAAAGCTAAAACTGCCTTTAAAATTCTTTATTTAAAAGTATTTTCACTGAAGCTAAACCCACTATTGAAAATGGTATTCAAAATAGTATCTTAGATATAGATAGAAATTTTCTCAGCGCTACCTAGAAAGGGACTGACTACCTTAAAAACTAATTCTTAAGCACTCTAGGGCAGAATGATCCTATTCAGTAAATATGTGTTCTATAGTCTATACAGTGTATGGAGCTGCTGAAAAGTAAGGTTTAAAACACTACATTTTCTCTTTTGGAAAAGAGGGATTTTAGAGGAGTATTGAAATAAAGTTGATAGTCCTTCTTCTGCTTATAAACCTATATTGTTGTGGGAAATACAAAGGTTGAAGCTTGCTTGGCATAGAAATATTCATATATTTATTTCTAGATATAGATAGAGATAGATGATAGAAAGATAGATAGATGATAGGTAGGTAGATAGATAGATAGATAGATAGATAGATAGATGATTGATAGATAGATAGAAGATAGATAGATGATAGGAAACCATAGAAAATCATCTATGCATATTGTGTTATGATTTTATCAAGGAATGCACACAATGCATGTGGAAATGAGCTAAGTCGATAGAGAAGAACGCTATAGAGAGTGAACTGGATTTTTTTAAATGAAGATGACTGGAATAGAAGATATGTCAATGCTTCTGTAGCTGACTTACACATTTGATACATACTTTCATTCCTTGGGAGATTTTAATAGCAAACTGTAATTTCAAGCACATAAGCTGAACTGATAATAATAAATTAATATTGTGAAAAGCATGACAAGGAGACCCAAGGTTGTGATTTGTAAAATGTGATGATGAACATATGCATAAAATGGAGAGTCTGGAGCTGAATAAAATTGATAGAGAGAGAAACAGAAACAGTCACAGAATAAATCTCTCTGTGTGTTTGTTTGTGTGTCTCTCTGTGTATGTGCCTTTGAGAGAGGAGTAGCAATACTCATCCATTTGTATTTACTACTGTCAACATAAAGTGATCAGTTTCTTCATATTCTGGCCCACACACAAACAGAACTGCACTCAGTACCATAACATGATAACTGTTTCCTCAAACCATTAGTCAGTAAATCCTTCCTTCACTAAGGTGCTTTTCAGGTACTTTTTAACAACGTTAAAACAAGAACAAAACAAAAAAAAAACAGCTTGAGGGAGGAATAAAGTGCTTGAACCCTTGGGATAGAGTAATCCTAGAGCACACTAAGCAGAGATTAACTAATCAACTCGGGCAGGAATTTGTAAGACAAGACTGCCAATGGAAATACACACCTTATAAAGACCCAGATAATAAAATTTCAAAGGGAAAGGAGTCCATTGGGAATAAAAATAATGTCATTCATGTTTCCTTCCTTAAAACTGTTTTGCTGCATTGTGACTATGTGTGTGTGTGTGTGTGTGTGTGTGTAAGTTTTAAGTGAGGTTGAGTCTAGTTAATAATGAACACCTGACACCTGAGTGATATTGGAGACTTTCGGATTTTAGAAATTCTAGGGCTATCTATGTCCACTAAGGAAAGCTACATACATATAGTGGAGCCAGCTAAAGCAGAAGGCTATGTTTAGTATTCAGTTACATATTTGTAGTACCTATATTAAAAAAATTTCCAGGAGTCCAAATTTAGGGAACTGCACAGTGTCTCAAAAGACAGTTTGGTTTCCAGAGAATTTAAAAACTCCTATTTACTAGAGCACTCTTAGAGATAGACAAGATGCATTTTTATAACAAGATGCTCATGTGACTATAATAAAAAGGAAGTTTAAGATTAAAATTGTAAAGTGATGTGCCTGAGTGTCAAGAAAAAAACATGTAGACTCCAGATATTTACCATTCATTACAAATTTAACTAATTTGTAATTACCTGGAAGACCAACGCAGAATTAAGTCAGAGAGATCAACCCTGAATTTGGGCATCTCCTTCTCATTCTAAGTTCTTAGGAGTAAATATCCAGCACTAAGTGAACTTCATATTTTTTGTGCCACTTTTATTTGTTTGGCTATTTTCATTCTATTGCTTCCTTTCTCTTTTTTTTATCAAATTTGTCAGTTTTGAATTTTTTAGTATTTTAAATGTTTATCTCTATGAGAGAAAAAGAGAACAAGAAATTTAGTAAGTAGGAACACGGGGAGCGTTTGTGAAGAGTGAAGAATGCAAAAGCATGTGAGCAAAGTATATAGGGGAAAATAAATAAAAATTAAAAATATTGAAAAGAAAATAATGTGAACTGGGAATCAGTCTGTTCTGATGACTTGACTGTGGCCACAATGTGACCATCTGCATCATGATCCTACCAATGTCTCTATAGTCACTTCATTATTATTATACTTCTCTCAGCTTGATAGATTATACCTTCACCTTTGAGGGTAAATGACCATCTTCTTCCATTTGCTTCTTTTTAGGTAGTGTGTCATTACCACTTACTAATATTACAATTGTGAAAATCATTTGCCTAGTTATATAAGAAGATTGTCCTGTGCAGCAATGTCTTAAGATATGAAATTGTTGATTGTCTTGCAAGAGGGACAGCAAACAGCTTTGGAATTCTTGGGAAAGGCTTATTGGTTATCATAGTCACAGTGGGTGTGTCTTAGAGAGCCAGAGCTCCAAGGACTGCAATTCCTGAGTACTTCATGCTGTTCTTGAGCACAACTCTGCTTATTGTCATGTTTATTTACCATGTCTCTCACGTTCTACAAATTATATGAAAACTCTAATTGGGTTTCTAGTCCTTCGATGGACAGTGTCACTGTTAATTTAAAAAAAAACTCAATGCTTGAATTTTTCAAGCATTGCTGTTTAGAACAAATTTAGAGATGGAGATTGTTAGTAAATTTAGGTGAATATGCTTTTGTTAATGTCTTTGATGTAGAAAATATTGGAGAAAAATTTAATGTTGGAAAAGACACACTTTTAATCTTTGAACTAGGGACTCATTGAGGTCAAGGAACAAGAACAAAGGCAGTCTGGTTTTTATTAGCTGACATGTATTTCTTGCAAAAATGGGATGGTAATCAAAGGCAATGATTAATTGCTGGTACCCATTTTTGCCCAACACTTCCTGATATGATTTAACAAAAAATTGTTGAAGAGTGTGTGTGCATTCTGAGGATTTAATGTAGAAATAATTGATTGATTTATATACAGAAGTTTAGATTTGTGATTATTTTAACATTTTTTTATAAAATTACATATTGAGATAAATAATTAAAAATGAGCAAGGTGAAATATACTTGTTTTGCTTACAGATTTGTTAATAAACTATAAAGGAATCATTGCTTTGGTGTTTAAGATGCTATGGTAAGAAAATTAAATCAATGGAAAATGTTTAACTACTTCTGGACTTCTAAGAAAAACATGTAATCTGATCTGAATGTTATTTCTTCCCGAAGAAAGATTTTAATTTGTTTTTGGAAAATATACAGTAATCTTTCCTTGCATAGAATTTTTTTATTAAAAAGTTTAAAAGGGATAAGCAAAAATAAGAGAAGGAAAGATGTAAAAGGAAAACATAAGGAAAGACGTAGAAGGAATACCAGAAAAGACAAAAGGAATATGTCACAGAAGATATAGAAGGAGAACAACAGTGATGGAGAAATAGAGGGAAACAATGGGGTAAAAGAACAAAGCAGAAAAATATTTGAATAAGAACAAGCAGCAGAAGGAAAAATAAAGTGAAGAATTAAGCTTTGCCCCTCAGGAAAGTCTCCTGTTTGTGTTTGCATTTCTGCCAACTCCGTGCTGCCTCTTCTGTACCTGACCTTCTGAAAGCTGGTTCTCTTGGCATAAAATTCAATAAATTTACTATATAAAAGACAGAACTCTTAAAATTATCTTATTACACCCATAAGATGGCCATAAAAATTCCACCATTCCTTCCTGATTAAAGCCATAAAGAGTGTAGAGAATGTCTCTCCATATAACAAAAATGATGTACAAGATTGCACACAACTTTAAGCTAAACAGAGGAAAAATTGGAATTATTGTCAGTAAAATCAAGTAGACATGGTGGCCACTCTCTCCTACTTTTCAGTGTGGTGTGTGAAGTATTAACTACAATAAAAGAAAAGAGATGTAGAAAATATGGATGCAAACAGGAATGAAAGAGAAAAATTATTTTCACATACAAATTTCACTGGCTTGTTTTTTTCATCGGATACAATATAGAGACATCAGAGAGGAAGGACCATCATTTAAAAATACCTCCAGATGGCCAACTGTAGACAAGATTTTAAGATATTTTCTTAATTAGTGGTTGATGTGGGAGAAATTATTCATTGTGGGCAGTGCTACCTTTGCTGGTGGTCCCAGTTAATATAAGAATAAAGATTGAGCCAGCCCTGAGAAGCAACCTATCAAGCATCACTTTCCCAATGCTTCTCTCCATTTCCAGCTTGTCTTCCTGGTCAGAATTTTATCAATAATGGACTTATTTTTATTTCTCAGGCCTACATTGACTATTTTTATGAGTTTGTAATTTATTTTTATTTTTTTAAGAATGCTGTTGCTGCTTGTCACTAAAATTTAATGAATCTATCCATAAGGTGTGTGGGGCAGTAAGTCACTTCCTCCCCAATGTCTTTTAGTCCAAGTATTTATGACAATCAAAGCAACTTGAAGGTGCAGATGATTTGCTTATATGCATAAAAGACCATAATTCTACACTAGAAAACTCCAACACCTGAAAGATGTCATGATGCCAAGTTAGAATAGAACATCATCACCAACCATACAGAGAAAAATTTTCAGATATAATCCCACTCACAATTACAATAGAAAAAAGAAACAAACAAAATACAAACAAAATACAAACAAAATCCCTTGAAATAATCCTAACCTAGAAAGTGAGAGGCCTGTGCATTTTAAACTTTGAAATTCAAAGACAGAAATAGCACAAAGATACTACAAAGTGGAAAGACTTTCCATTTTCACTTTTTGGGTGAATTAATATTAAAGAAATGATTATCATACATAAAGCAATTGATAGATTCAATGCAATTTCTTTTAAAACTGCAGCAGCATACATCAAAAGCTAAAAATAATCCATAAAAGCATATGGAAACACAAGGCACTTCAAATAGTCCACATAATAATAAACAATAAAAGTACTGCTGGATGTGATATATAACTAATTTATATCATATTCCATAATGGTAATTAAAAACAACAAGGTACTTGTAAAAAACCAAACACATATCAATGTAATATAATAGATTATATCCCAGTCATAAATCCACACAACTATAGTCTTCTGATTTTTGGCAAGGTGAACAAACAAGCATTCTGGAGAAAATCCAGAACACATTGACAAAATGGTGCTGGAGGGTTGACTATCTACATGTAGAGGATCGAGACCAGATCCTTCTCCCTTCTAATTCTCAATAAATAGCTTCAAAAGGCTCAGTGAGAAACTCTGAAACTGCTAGAAGGAAAGCACTACAGATAAGTAACTACTGCCAGGAAAGAATAATTAGCATGTCAAGAAGATTAGCCACCTTTTCTGTTTTCCAGTATAGAGTGGTCAGTGTTGAAACCATATGCACAGACTCAGCACATTGGAGTTATGTATTGGCACATATACATTCCTATACCAATGTATGTATCAATAATAGTCAATGGAAAACAAACTATGAAGTTAAGAATGGAGAGAGATAAGAGGGTTAGAGGGAGGAAAGGAAAGGAGAAAAACTTGATATTTTATTTCAATGAAAACTGTATCAAAAAACAAAGATAAGAGTATACTACATGACTGAGGAATAGGTAAGGACTTTTTTTAAATTGAATAACAATAGCCTAGGAAAAAGGTTACCCTCATAAAAAATAAACAACAATTATTCCAGAGATAATAAATAAACATCTATAATTTTATTACTTAGCAATAATTTCAATAGGCCAAGAAATCGTTAATACTGTAAATTTCACATGGTGACATTACAAAAATTAACTTATTGGTGTCAAAGTATCTTTGTTAATTTGAAAGAAACTAAATTCAAAATGGTTAACGTATTTAGTCATACACTGAAAATGTACCTTGAATATGTGATGAAACATACATGCAAATTTACCATCCCAAGGATCTAATATTCCTATAACTATATCTAATACATGTTTATTATAGTACACAAAGTATCTATGCTGTGTTATTCACATATTAATACTCAAATATATCTAAAACCCCTCTTTTACAGATGGAAACTCAGAAGACTTCTTTTTAGTATATTTAGGCATGAATCCAGCTCTAAAATATGACTTACAAATAACTATAGTATTTGCATATTTTCTTGGGAGTAAAAATTGCTAAAAGCAAAAAATGAACTTAAATATAATCTTTTATTCTGTTTTCTAGTGTTATTTTTGCAGTTATTAGCTATTAAGTATTAATTAGTAAAATTATCATGGGGAGCCTCATTCATTAAGAAAGATCAAGTCTGGGTAATTGGAGAGTGCTCTGGGATACTCCATAACAAGACAGTTTTCTAGTACCTCCACAATCTCTGCATTTATGGAGGAGGAGAATGCTAAATTTAATCTCTGTACTTCTAAATTACCTCCCTCTGCAACCTTACCATTCCACATAAAAGCTTCAATTCATTCTTTTGACAGGGGTAATTTTAATTCCTGTTAGTAAAATATTATCTGTAGAGAATAATGAATTACAATAATTTAGGGTGTTAAAATTTTTATCATATTAATTTGTTATGACCTTTTTCATTGGGTTTATGAAAATTCAGAGTAAATTAATTGTAATAATGCAAAAACTAACTAGGCTACTGAAATATCTTTACAACTTTTACATGCAGTGTTTTGAAAAGACTTCCACAAACTTTGAAGGGAAGTCTCTAGGTTCATTTATTTATTATTTTAAGATTTTTGTCTCATTTGAATTTAAAAACAATTACCTAGACCCATGGAAGATTATTATTGATTTTGGATATCTTTGATAGATCAGACAACAAAACTATTGTTTATATGAATTTAATGCAGTTCTTTTAATGATAACTATAAGAACAAGTGCAATATTAGAAGTCAACGACTGGAAAACAAACCAAGGCTAATCTCTTGCATCATTAATTTTACAATAATTACACTTGAATTATTCATAAAAATGCCCAAGTACCATACTTTAAGTTGCAGTGCAGACTTGTTCATTTCCCATTGTTTTTCATTAGAAAAAATATAGTTTTTGTATTAAAGATTTTGGAAATAGACATCTGCCATTAATAGAATTGTGGAGCTAAGAAAAATAGAATGTATACCCTCATGTACTTCATACTCATTGAATAAAAATAAACCCAGAATATTAATTTCAATAGAACAATTAAAATATTATAATGTTAACATTCTGAAATAATTTTGTATGTTAACAATATAGAAAATTAAAGTATTATTCCTATAATAACATAATATTATCTGAATAAAATATAAGTATGTTTATTTATAGGTAACAAATTGATATATAAATAGTAAAATACCCTTATGCAAGAGATTCCAACAAAATAAATGTTATTATTTTAAAAGAATATATTTAATTTTATATTTCATGTTCAGAATACATAATAAATTGTGCTCACTATTTCCATTAGGCATATAGGTTTTCCAAATTTGACTTTCCTTAAGGAGCTGCAATGTCAAATGAACTGAGTGTATAAGATACAGAAATCAAAATGTATATACTTATATTGGGGAGTGCTTTTTTGGAAACAAAATTGACAGTAAACAGAAAAGGACTGAAGAAAACTTTAGGAATCACCTATTGCAATCCAGATTAACCATAATGCCAATATATTCTACGCTGGTTGAATCTCCATTAGTGTTTGAAGCAATATGAAGTCAAGTCTGTGTTTCCTGACCTTTAATTTTAGTTGAATAAGAAACTTATTATCAACATCTATATTCACTCATCAAGATGAAATTGTCTGCTGCATTGTGTTAAGAAATGCATTGAGAACACTAAAGAAGTACTTTAAATTGACACTCTAGGTTGATACTAAGTACGTTAACATAATTGAGCTCAGATCAATGCCTGGCTCCAGGGATATTTTACAAATTAAAAAAATACTGAGAATTGCGAACAAAATCTTAAGGAAAGTAGAGATCGGTTATTATTTGAAGGTCATGATAATAATAGCAAACATCCTATATTTTGGTTCTCTGTACTATGAAGGATTTATGATATGAGATGGTTATTTAAATTAAAACATTCTAAGTTAGGCTATAGGCATCGTAAATTGTGCAAAGCAAACTTCACTCTCCTTTGTGAAAGAATATATGCTATATTAACATAGACTAATATCTAAGTCAATGGACAAGCAAACTAAGACTGATTAATTGTGTATTGTAGATACATTGAATTCTTTGTTTCCTTAAAATGTTAAAAGTTTTCTCAACAAATTTTCTCTAAAAGTTCTAGGGATGAGAGAGAAAATGATTGTCGGGTCTTAACATTACTACTTGTTTTTTACTACTTGTTTTGTCTCCTAATGAATAAGAAGATATTGAGGATCTTCCAAAGCTCTGGATATAGAGTCTTGAATATGTTTTAGCAGGCAGATCCATTAATATCATTACTAATGGACAAGGTTGAAATGGAACAGCTATAGCATCTGTGACCATTTGTAACTCAGAATTTGACAGAGAAGAAAGGAATACAGAAATTGGAAGGACAAACATTTCATTGAATAAGTTTCTGGCAATCGCCATTCTATTTATTTCAAAAATGCCAGCTCAAGCCAATGTTAGTCATAGTTTTTTTCCAAAAACTAACACTTCTGCTCTATTATCTTCTTATATTACTAAAAATTAGATTTGTCTCATAATGTATAAACAATTGCATTTTAAATATTAGATTAGATTTAATCAAAGATTGTTAATAAGAATAAGTTTAAAAAAGATATACTTGTAATTAATAGGCTGAACTATGAGACAGGATTGTTAGTTACTGAGGTATAATCCTCTATAAAACTGATAGGTTTACAACGTGTAGTAGGTTTTTTTTAATGTGGTTTTCAAGAACGGGTTTTTTTTAGGTTTGGCTCCTGTCCTGGAACTAGCTCTGTTAGTTAGACCAGGTTGGCCTTGAACTCAAAGAGATCTACCTGCCTCTGCCTCAAGTGCTGAGATTAAAGGCATGCAACACTACTGCCCAGCCATTTAGTAGTTTTTCTACACAGAGTACATGGGATTGAATCTAGAAATTCTCGTGCATATGATGATCACCAAATACTTGATTATATTAAATATAGTAGTGTGGAATTTGTGTATGGTATGAGTAAATTTCTTTTATTTGAAATAGTCTATTAATTACTGGTAAATTCCAAGCATAATATGAAATCTATGCTAATAGATGGTATGCTTACTGTGTTATTTGGGAAATGACAAGAAAAAAAGTGTGCACATGTTCAGGACACAATTAGCCACCATAGACGGAGCTTCAAAGTTTACAGAAGAGTTCTGGGGATAGCATTGCCAAAGAAAGCACTGGACAGAGCATGTGATTTGAACAAAAGTTACTTCCAGATAGAGCTAAATCTGCAAAACCAACCTCTCTTCAAATTGTTGATGGGGCAGTTTAAGAGACTTTCAAAATAATATTAGTTATTTCCATTGCCCTTAGTTCCTACCCCCCAAATACAGAACTTGGAGGAATTGAGCTGGAAATGACTTAGAATATTCCCTCTGAAAGACTAGCTTTCATAGCACATAGCATCTAAAAATATGATACAATCTATTAAAAATGAAAAGAAATTAAAAGCTCTACCTACTCAGATGTGAGGCCTACAAACTATAGTGATGAGCAGAACTGCAGGATATAAGCACAAGGGCAATAAGGATGCATATATCAGCAATGATCAACAGTCACTTAATTGAACAGTACTCTCCATAGAAGGGATTTCATGACTATTATTGTAAACACAGACAACTACCTATGGATGGTAAAGTAATGGATCCTGCAGTATAACCTACTATTGCCATATTCCTAAGCCAGCAAAATTCCCAACTACATTCTAAATACGTGTTTTATATTCATAAGTAAGTGTAGCTTTTGCCTTCATAAAAGAATTTCATTTTGCACCTACTAAAGCCATTAAAGGCTTTCAAAACTGGTCATAATGGTACATCTGCAATTCAAGTCCTAAAAGTAAAACTCAGATAACATTGAAGAAGAGTATGTATTTGAGTCGGAGGACAAATGCACCTGATGAAAGGTAGTGTCTTTTCTAGACATAACAAGGAATAACCCAGGAATCACAAGCACATGGTTGTCCAAAACACGCATGCATAATGAGAATACAACATGACCCCACCCTAATTGAAAAGCTGGAGTCTGTCACTAGGTTCAGAAGCACAAATAAACAGTTTATTTCAAGGTCAAACCACCTTATTGGTTACTTAATTCAGTGAGATCAGCCCTACACACTTATGCATAGGAATACTACTTTATGGAGAGAGAGAGAGAGAGAGAGAGAGAGAGAGAGAGAGAGAGAGAGAGA
>LOJH01027989.1:0-17886 GCA_001685095.1 Ellobius talpinus
AAATACCCCTTTAAATCCCAACTGGTGTGGGATTATTTATGACTTACGCCTTCAATCACTTTTGATAAATCTTGGTCCAGATCAGTTCTATTAGGCATAGGATTTAAAATGTTTGTTTATTAGTGTGTGTGTGTGTGTGTGTGTGTGTGTGTGTGCATGTAGTGGAGAGGCACATACCATGGCACATAAGTGGAAGTCAAAGGACAACTTTGTAGAGTTGGTCCTCTCCTTCCACTTCTTTGTGGTGGATATGTCACTGAGTTGAGGCCAGCTTGAGCAGGACGTTGAGCCCCTGCCTGCATCAAACAAGATAGAGCTCCATATGTGTTTTGTGTGACTTGGCTATACGTTGAGTTTTCTAGGAATGTGACTGCTCTCAAAGTCATGGGAAGATTGGACTGTGATATGTTGGGATCTCTGCCAAGAGCTGTCACCACCTAGGCCATCATGTCTCCAAGGGCAGCAGCTTTCCTTGGAGCAAGGTTTCTCCAACAGGTATCTGTGGGATCAGCTGCCCAAGGCAAATGACTCCTTGGCAAATGACTGTTATCTCAGCACCAGGTCTTTCCGTGTCTGCAGTGTTTATGAGGGACAGGCTACAGGTGCTGTGGTTGCTGATGTTGGCAGGCTTAACTGTGTCTGGCATGCCTTTCAGAACGGAAGTGGACAGTGCAGTTTGGGATAGACTGAGGGACCTAGCATCAGGGGTCTTTGCAATGATGATGATGTTATGTTCAGTCTGGTTTCATAGCCTTAGATTCAACTAACTGTAGATAGAAATTTAGTGGGGGGTGTGGGGAGGGTCATTTCCAGAAAGTACCAAAGAGCAAAACCTGGATTTATCTGACCCTGTACCAAGCCCACATGAATGTGTCAGTGTGTAGGCACCCTGCTGTGGTTCCTCTTCTCTATGGATCTTTCATCTCTGCAAACCTGGCTCTTTAGTGCTGCTCACCTCAAGTGTGTGGGCCTGTGATAGTCACATCTGCTTGCTAGCTTGCTTCTCATGTGTGGACTTTGCACTATTTCTCCCAAATAGCCCAGTGTCATCACTGTTTCCACAGCCTTGGTGGTGTATATCTACGACCCCAGCACTCAAGATGCTGAGGCAGGCGGATGGAGAGTCCAGGGTCAGGTATCTGAAGGGGTCTGGCAAGCTAATCCTTAGGAGTACTGAGGAACAACCCTTCTCGATCCCACACCTCCACCATTTACCTGTCTTCTCTCCTCCTCCTCTCATTTCCTCTAGGCCTTCCATCCTTCCTGACAGCCCCCTTTGTGACTGCCACTGAAGCAGGCAAGCTGTGGAAGGTCCCAGAATGAGGCCCAAGCTACCACAGAGAAGTCACTCCTGCTAGGGGCATCCTGGTCCTCAGTCTCTCTGGCTGCTCTTTCTTTCCTGCCCTGCTCATGGGAGCCACTCCCTGTGACTCCTCTGTCTCCTGACACTCAGTGTGTCCTCTCTTTGCCCTAGGGCAGCAAGTAGTGTAACAGTGGAGGGCACAGAGGTCTGAGTGGGCAGAGGACAAGTAGGCTGGACATCTGTAGGCAGAGATGGTTTTCCATCTAGAGCACAGATCAGCTCTGTCCTGCCAGTCGCTCCCCCAAATAACACAGAGACTTATTATTAGTTATAAATTCTCAGCTGATAGCTTAGGCTTGTTTTTAGCCAGCTCTTATAACTTAAATTAACCCATTCCTGTTAATCTATGTATTGTCCCGAGGCTTGTTTACCTCATTACACACTTCCCATCCTGCTTGCTCTGAGTCTCATGGCAGCCAGATCCTCATACTACTCAGACTCCACCCTTCTGGCTCTCCTGTCCAATCTCTTCCTGCCCAGCTATAGGCCAGCCAGCTCTTTATTAACCGATGAGAGTAATATATTTACAGTGTACAAAGATTGTTCCACAGCAGACATCTGTAGAGTGACTCCTGAGAGCCAAGTGCTCCATGGAGGCCCAGGCTGGGACACCTCTCCCAGTCTCTGGAACTTGTTTCCAGGTGTTCCTGGACGTCAGTGGAGGCCATGCTTTGGTGAGTGTGTGTGTGTGTGTGTGTGTGTGTGTGTGGTCTTAGTGCTACACCATTCTACCACATATACACTCTACCCAAGGGATGAGCAACACTTGGGAACTGGTGCCCTACAGAGTTCTGAGGTGTTACTGTTTAGCAAAATGACTACAGTGTTGGCAGGAGCACTCAATATTATTTTTTCATAACTGCAGATGAGTCTAAAATTATCTCAGAGTCACACATTTGATTTATATGGTTTTTGTTTTGTTGTTCAGAAAGGTTAGTGCTGGGATGTGTATGATCTACTACCAAGTTGTACCCATACCAGGCAGCTCCTAACTACCTGTAGCTCCAGCTCTTTTTCTGTCCTCCACAGGTACCTGCACCCACATGGCACACACTCACAAAGACACTGTGCTGGCTGGTTTTTATGTCAGCTTGACACAAGCTAGGATGGTTGTTTGGGAAGAAAAAACTTCAATTGAAAAAAAAATGTCCTTACCAGATTAGCTTGTGGGCAAGCCCATGGCATCATTTTGGTAATGATGAGGGAGGGCTCAGCCCATTATGGGTGATGCCACACCTTGTCTGATGGGCCTGGGTTGTATAAGAAAGCTGAGCAGGCCAGTAAGCAGCACTCCTCCATGGCCTCTGCATCAGCTCCTGCCTCCAGGTTCGAGTTACTGCCCTGACTTCCTTTGATAATGGACTATAATATAGAAGTTATTTTTGGTCATAGTGCTTTTCAGTGGTAGAAACCCTTACTAAGACAGACACATACACATACAAATGAGTAAAAATAAAATAAAATAAAATGTATCTTTTTAACTGAGGCTCACATTATGGGTCTATTGGCTCAGACCCTGGTGACTGTGGGACAGAGGCTGGCAACCTCTTAGTGTCTGCCCTCTAAGGTACTCTGTGGTTATCACCCTTTGCTGTTCTCTTCTTTGTCAGCTGAGATCCCTTGACCCTCTTTTCCAAGACTCAAACCCACCAGAAGTCCTGGGACAAGTCCCAGCCCTTAAAAGCAATAGTGTAAGCCCCTCTGGAGCCTCATAGGCCTGACTGTCAGCCAGCTACTGGAGCAGGGTCTGGGCCCTTCCCAGAATCAGGGCCCACCTCAACCTGAGGGTTTCTCTGAAGAAGGCCTCCCCTCTCCCTGCGCTTGTGAGTCTGCCTGGCTTTCAGCCATTCCTGCTCTCCCTCTGCCCAGAGCCACATATGTTAGTGATGGTACAGTCCCCACGCTCTCCTCTGCCTGCTGCCACCACAGCAGGCAGCGGGGACAGAGACAAACTGAACACTCCCGCAAATGCCATTTTGAAGACAAAAATGGAAACCAGTCGGCTAAAACGAAAAGGTTACGGGAAACAAGGCCTTTTGATGGTTTCAGCGTTCTACAAATTGACTATTCTGTGAATTGGCTTCCAGCAAATTGCCTTGTCATAGAGAGAGAGGCGAGACAGAGCTGGTGAGCTGGACTGGGCTGGGATTGTCAAAGCCTGCTCTTCTCATCCCCCAGCCATTCCCCACCCTGCCCTGCTCCCAGCCATTCCTGTCTCCTTTGGGACCTTTGGTTCTTTCCTTTCTGCTGCTGGGACTGCCACACCCAAAGTCAGCCCTGGCTTTGAGGTTAGTGCTAAGTCTTGCCAGCCCAGCTGCAGTGACATTGAACTACCTCAGTCCCCCAGGTTCTGACTGGTTCTTTCCTGAAGGTTTGCAGCTAGCACACAGGGTCTGGAGTTACCATTCTGTTTGCAGAAATCTCTGGACCAGTGGTGCCATCAGAGAGCATAGGTTGATTCCAACAAAGGGAAGCATGGGACCTAGCATGGAGTTGGTTCAGTACATGTGTACTGAGTGGCTGCAGGATATTCTGCGGGTCTCCTGAAGCCTATGGCCTGCCATCATTTCACCTCTTCTTCCACACATACTTGTCTATACATGTGGGTCAGGCCTAGGCTGGAGGTAAAGCTGGATAGGAAAAGCCGAAGGGGCTCTGGTAGGGACTGAGGCAGCTGTTGGGACTGAGGACACCATTACCCCACTGGGGTTGAGCTCAAGGTGAGGAGTCGGGGAAAGGAAACCCCAAAAGCCTCACAAAACCTGGTGTCCATGGACCCTGGGATAGGGCCCAGGTGGTGGCAGTGCTATCCCTAAAGTATTCACGTCCACAAGAAAAAGCATATTCAGGACAGTAATCCCATTGACAGAGAGCAAGGAGACTTCAGGAAGGGTCTGCAGGTGTCTGGGACTGCCCTCTGTCTCTTATTAGACTGTAAAAATGTTCCTACCTCCAGCTCAGGATGGGTTCTCCTCTCCAGTGAAACCAGCCCCCCCACCAGGCCAAGGTCACCTGGGGCCTCTGCCAAGGCCACTGCCATCTGCTAAGAGAAGCTCTGCCTCTTGAACAGAGCAGACACTGGGGAACAGTGCCTGCTGCCGCACCATCTTGCACCCCAAAATAGAAGTGCATGCACCCCACTAGCTTGGCATGTAAGGCTTGCCCCTCCTGTGTCTGTCCCTCTCCTGGTTTGGGCTTCAGTCAGGGTCCCTGTTTATCTAGAGAACACACTAGCACTAGGGCATGAGACTCAGAGATCCTGGCTTGTCTCTGGTTCCTGCAATCCCTGTCAGTTTTTACCCTGGATACTGCTGACTTGCCTGGATAGGGGACATTTAATCCAGAACTGGGCATCTCCTACTAGATAATACCTGTCTATTCCCTCCTCCTCACTTTGAACCATGAGGTTCCATTAGCTGTTAGAGAATTTAGGTGTAAAATGCATGAGTCGGGTCTGGGTGAGTTGGGTTGATTTCCTGAGCTCCGAATCCAGTAGATGTTCTTGAGGTTGAAGGTTGGCTGCCTGGTTGGCTTCCTTCCTTACGAGCTGGGAGGCCTTGGAGAGGTGTCTGCCTCTCAGAGCTTTAGTTTCCTTATCTGTAATGTAGGAATCAGAAACTCCAACCCTGGCTTGAGGACTGAATGGAGCCATGTCAACACTCTGGAGTCTGAGCAAGACCTTGTGAAAAGTCAAGAAGACCCAGTGGGTTTGTGCCTCTGTATTTATGCTCCTTCTATCAGTCAGTAATCTAGGCCTGGAAAAGTAGGATTTGGTAGTTCCAGGCACAGGACCAAGGCTGCTAGGGCACAGGCCTTGCAGGGTCCTAATTTATATGTCACAAGGCCTCCAATACTATAAGCCCAGGAGGGGCTGGTTGCACCCCAAACCTTGGGAAGTAAGAGGATTTGGATTCCTGGCAAGTGGATCTATCCAGGTGGGATTCCCTGTCCAGTCCAGTGGCCCTAGCACAGAGCCCTGTCTCAGCTGGCCACTCATTCTCAGAACTCAGTGCGGGTACCCTTTCTGGGTCTGTTTATTGAGGATGACCTTCCATTCACTTAAGGTCCCAGTGTTCTGTGACCACTTTGCTGTGTGTCTTTTTGGCTACCCGCCTGCCCACAGGGGTAGAGGCTATATCTCACCCACTTTGTCTTTGCTCCTTGAATGTGGTTATTGAGTCACACTGGACACTGCTCAGACGGGTGGGTGTCTGTGGTCTTCCTGTGTCACTGGGTGGCTGGGATGGTGAAGTGCACTGTCTTGGTTACTTTAAATTGCTACAATAAGACACCATGACCAAAGCAACTTATAGAAGAAGAGTTTATTTGGGGGCTTTTAGTTTCAGAGGGTGAATCCATAACCATCATGACAGGAAGATTGGCAGCAGGCAGGAATACATGCACTAGAGCAGTAGTATTGATTCACAAATATGAGGCAAGAAGATCTAACTGAGAATGGCGTGGGCTTTTGAAACTTCAAAGCTTGCCCTTGCCCCCAGTGACAGACTTCCTCCAACAAGGCTACACCTCCTAATCCTTCCCAAACAGTTCCACCAACTGGGGACCAAGCACTGAAATATACGAGCCTATGGGGCCATTGTCATTCATACTACTGCATGCACTCACAGTGGTCTCCTGCCCATGGCTTTTGCTTCCCATATATTGTTTTTAATACCCAGGCTTGAAAATATTAAATGAAAAACTCCAGAAATGATTGGTAGGTTTTCTGTGACTTTTGTTATGGTGTGTTATGATTATTTCTGAGTGTTTTGCCTGTTTCTAAATGTACTACATGCATACAGTGCCCACATCAGCCAGAAGAGGGCATCAGATATCCTGAAACTAGAGTGACAGATGACTGTGATGATGTAGATGCAAGGAACTGAACCCAAGTGTCTTAGCCACTGAGCCATCTTTCTAACCCCGGTATTTATGGCGCTTAACCCTCGATGTACCTGTTCTGTATAATGTGTATTGTGTGAACATAGGAAAATCCAGCACCATGGCCCTTGTTGCCACCGTGGTGTTGGACATTCCCCAAGCATGTTAGAGGATGTCCCTGTGTATAAGAGGCTGCTTTGGCACTCTGTGGGTGCTAGGCGGACAAATAAAATGACTCACTGTCTCAAATTACACCCTCTCGGAACTGATGACCACTAGACAAATCTCCTTCCTGTGTAACCGAGAGACCCAGGCCCAGTGTCCAGATGATACCTAATCTCTCCTGGGTCCCTGGCTCTTCCCATATACCCAGTCAGGGGGCCTCTGGAGGTGTCCTCCCCAGCAGCCAGACTCTTTCAGACTCCGGCTGAACTCTGGGCAGGGCAGCCTGGCGGCAAGGAGTAGTGTAGAGGCCAACCTAGGGACAATCATCTCCTTGTGCTTGTGGTGGGGGCCCCTGGCTGGTAGGCAGGGCTGTCTATTTGCCAGAGCCAGCACAGGAAAGCCAGCGAGTCCTGTCTTAACCGGATGCTTAAGGATGAGGTGGAGAGCCAAGCAGGATGAAGGGCAAGTCTGCCCATTGGCATCTCAGACTCCCTATCCAAGGCATGAAGATGAGCCTGCTTACAGCTGAGGAAAGGGAGGCCTGGACAAGGACTCCAAGCCTACAAGACCAGCTCTGGTGCCAGCATATGCTGATCAGAGTCATATCTAGCCCCCCAATATGTGACGCTGGGCCAAAGGCCTAGGGTATAGAATCACGAAGTGCCCACTCCGCATATAGACCTTAGAATCATGGTTTAGTTGTGTCTCTGCCTCAGAAGTCCTGGGGACAAAGTGACAGTATCCTGTATCCTGAGCAAAGGGGCAGCTGACTTCCATGTTAGCTCTCCACTCTCCTGCAGCAGTGGAATGGCCAGGAACATGAGCTCTTGAGTGCCTTAATGGCTTAATAGTTCTGCTATAGAATGCCAGCACAGAGGCACTGGGGCCTGGGAGGGAGGAGATTTGGGGCAGGATGATGCCTTCCATCTCTTCTCCTGCCATAACTTCTGCCCCAAACAGAGAAACTTCTAGAGTCCTGAAGACAGGCAAACACTCCAATGCTGGCTATGGGGATGGATCTGACCTTTCGTGGGCCCATCTGAGTTACCCAGGACCATAAAAACATCTCCACCCTGTGTCTGCATTTCCAAGGAGTACTTGCTGAGCACAAGGCACCCTATTGAGTTGCTGCCATGGCCTGTTGACCAGGGAGGCAGGAGAGCCGAGCCAAGCCCACAGCCACCACATAGGGCTAGGAACTGTGCCACACACCCCATAGCCACAAAGGGCAGGAAGGAATGTGTCTCCAACTCCTATGTACACAGTCAGTGGGGGCCTGGTGTCATAGAATGGTTGTCACAAATATTCACAGCCCCATGCAGCTCCTTAAGAGCAAAACCAGTGGAAACATCCTGAAGCAGTCACACTGCATCTGCAGGGAGTTGAGGGCAGGGGGCGCTGATCTTCCCTGTGCTTAGCAGTTACTGTGTGTGTGTGTGTGTGTGTGTGTGCGCGCGCGCGCGCGCGCATGCGCGCGCGTATGCACATGTGTGCATACACAGGTATATGCGTGTGCATTTGGAGTCTAGAGGTTGACATCAGGTGTCCTCTCTCCCTCTCCACCTTAGTTTTTGAGGTCTCTCATTGAACATGAATGTCATCTATTGGGCAAGAACAGCTGGCCATTGAGCCCAAGTATCTTCTCGTGTCTGTCCCCCAACACTAGGATTCCAGGACTGTGTCACCACACCCAGCTTTTATATGCATGTTGGGGGTCTGAACCTAGGTCCCCCTGCTTGTGTGCAAGCTCTTTACTGATTTTCTCTCCAGCCCCAGTGTTCACTTTCTAAACCAAGGATAAGAAGGTGGGAAGCAAGTTACCTTCCTTCACTCTGGAAACTGAAGCAAATTCACTCCAAACAACCTTCCTCTATGGCCTGACTAAATCTTCCTTGCTTTTAGCTTTCTCTGAAAGGAAGATTCACCTCAAATAAGCATCACCCAGTTGGAGTTCCCCTTAGAACAGCACCAGGCTTTTAGCCAATACCTAAGAAAGGTACTCGAAGTCTACTCCCCACCTACACACATACACATATACACACACACACACGCACCATCACCACTACTGCCACCACCAGCCGTCAGCCCTCACCTGTGCTGGGCCAGCATTGGCCAGTGGGCCTCCTTCCTGGCCTCCTCGTTCCAGCTGCTTTCCATGGCCTTGCTGTCTATCTTAGGGCAAACTCAATCCTCTCTTCATCTGACACCCCACAGCTCAGAGCTGCTAGACAAATTAAGTAAATTGAAATAAAGAATACTACTAGTGTAATACCAGGAAGGCTGTGGGGGAGTGAGGTCACTGGCCCCATTGTCATGGGGAGCACAGAGCGGGCAGCTGCTCTGGAGTCAGTGTGGTTTGTGTTAATAATAAACCTAATCTCCCATAGCAGCCAAGGAGGTACCCTCAGGCTGTCCCCTTCCAGAGAATGGAAGCTCTGTGCTCACAACCTGTGTCCACAGGCTCCCAACAGCTCGTTCACCACAGATGCAACTGGGCATCGCCTAGATGCTCTTGCTGTTAGTCAGCTTTCGAGGCTACAATAAAACTGAAACCATCAGCTTCTAAAGAAAAACAGGCTATTTTGGCTCATGGTTTTGGGGTCTCAGTCCAAGGTCACTTGGCCTCATTAATTGTTTTTATATACATGTTAATTTTTTATTACTTTATGAGTATGGGTGTTTTACCTGTATGTATGTTTGTGTACTATGTGTATTCCTGGTACCCATGGGTACCAGGAGAGGGACTTGGGTCCTCTGGAACTAGAGGTACAAATGGTTGTAAGCTGTCCAGTATGGGTGCTGGGACTCAAAACCAGGTCCTTTTCTTTGAGAGCAATAAGTGCTCTTAACTGTTAAGCTGTCTCAGGCCCATTTTGTGATAAGGTAGTGTGGCATGGTAGGGAACATTTAATAGAAACAAAATCATTTGCCACTCATGGTAGGAAACATTTGCTAGAACAAAATCATTTGCCTCATAGTCAGGGAGCAAGACAAAGAAAGAAAAAGAGCCTAGGGTTCCACAGACCCCTTCAAGGGTACACTCCAGGAAGATGCAAATGTTCTGTCACCTCTGAATTACACTGATCTGGGGACCAAGCCTTTAACAGATAAGCCTTGAGGGGCATTCAGCCACCAAAGTAGTATATCTTACAATGGTTAAGTCAACTGTGGCACATTCGTGCCATGGAATAGCACTCAGTAGTGAAAATGAATATGGTACCTGGATGAGTATCAGGGAACCACGCTGAGTGAGAAAGACAGTCTTAAGTAGTCATATCCCCATGGCTATATCTGAATAACACTGTCAATGACACAGTTATAGAGATGAGCAGTAGCCAGGAGTCTGGGATGGTGGAGAGGCAGCATGATGAGTCTTTTCACATAAGGCCACCCAGATGACAGAATTACACAACCATACACATGCGCACACAGGCATGCATGCACATATGGACACACACATGGGGACTTAAGTATTGTTATGAGTTCTGTGACTTGACTGATGTCCTTTTCATAGAGATAGTGACTCTCAGCGATTAAGCAAGGTGTTCTTATTGTCGTAGCCAAAGTGTGCATGCAGCAGATCCCTATATATTCTGTGAATCTGAGGTTGTCTCAAAGGAGATGGGGCACCAAGACTCAGGAATAGTCCTTATGGACTCAGAGAATCCTGTGTGCAGCCAGGAATAGAAACACTGACCATTCCTACACTTGATAAAGGAAACTAAGGCCAGAGAGTATGGTGATGAGAGATTGAGGCTAGCTCCTTGGCACCCAAGGTCTGGGCTCTAGGATGCTGCAGGTTGGAGGACTGAGTCCCCACATTGATTTTCATCTATAATGTAAGCTTCAATGAGCTGTTATGTACATACAAGATGGGGTGCACTTCAGCAGTGTGTGACTTATAGACCATCCCAGACGGACATGTGTGTAACCAGCATTTAATCCCCAGAACACACTGGAGCGTGCCTCATCCCCCATCTCCCATCCAGTTCCAAGGAGCCTCTCTGACTCTCAGCCACACAGAGCTGCCTGGCCTGCTCTTGAATGTGTCCTTGGCTGGTGCCCCTTACCAGAGAGGAAGCATCCAGTAGGTCCTGAAAAAGTAATGGAAGCCATCTTCCCAGAGTGCTGGAGAGAGCAGGGATGGGGACAGAGTATGGAATAACACTGCTTACAATGGGGGTGGGGGGTGGGGCTCACTCGGGCCTGATGCTTTCCCAGGGTTATAGGAAAGGGTCTGCAGAATCTAACTGACCAGGAGCCTGGTCCATGGATCCTCTAAGTCTCTGAGGTCCCCAGATTAGGGAAGTCAGGCATAAAGCCTTGTATGTAGGTGGCAGCAAGGGCCAGGTTTCCTTGCTGAGTAAGCCCTTGGCCCTGTGTCTTGCCTCACAGCTCCCATTGTTACATAGGGACTTTGCTGACTGAGTTTTCTGGTGGTGGGGTATTGCCCAGTCCATGCCCATGTCATCCTAGGACCAAACAAATTCCTAGACAAAAATGGTGAGGAGGGAAAAAAGAAGAAAAGAGTCTTCATAGGATGGAGGTGAGGTAGGCAGTAGGAGAGGGCTGCATAAAGGAATTAAGATTTGATATGTGAGTGGGGGTTTACTGCTAGGAGTGGAATGGTGGTACTGCTGGATAGTTTACTGCTGGGAATGGAATAGTGATGTCTTAAGTGTGCTCCTCCCGAGACTTTTCTTATCTACAATAAGAAACGATTCCTTGTGTCATGTAAGACTCACAGGAGGATCAGATGTGAGAAGGGCTTCCCACTGCAGACTAGATATTGCAGTGGTCACAGCAGGGGCAATGCTGGGGGAAAAATCAGGGATGAGGGCGGAATCCCTGTCCCATGGCAGGGTGTGGACCTAGCACCATTTGGAGGCATCTTGTTACCTCACCCTGGTATTACTTTAAATAGAGTGTCTGTGGCTGAGCAGCCAGGCTTGGGGGATTGGGACTGGCTTACAAAGGCCAACTTGCCACCCATGTCTTCATGTGTTCTGTTTATCAGCCCTACCCACTGCCCCCTCAATGCCCCGATGACCACTCCGGAGCCCATATGAACTGTGAACATTCTAGAAAGTTCTGGGACACTGAACCACCCTTCATACTCCTCCTCTGCTTGGACTGTTCATTGGAACTCAGGTAGACCTGCCTTAGAGCTAGTGGTGTAGAGTCCCAGGGAGCTCTGGCTCCAAGGCAGAGATAGCTGTCATTGGCCTTCAGCAGAGAAGGGGCTTCAGCAAGGACCTTGTATGAGGACACTGGGGAAACTGAGGCCGAAACTTGAATTGCTGACATAAGCACCTGACATTTGCTTGGAATGTCCAAGCCCTGGTGGTCACACATAGTCTCCCATAAGAGCAGTAGGGAGGTCCTGGGTAGGGAAGAGGCATGGTACCTACTGCAGCAGGAGAAGGTATCCAGTATGAGAAGGCCGTATGGCATTAGCAGGAAAGTCAGTCCCAGGGTGTCTTAGTCAATGTTCTGTCACTGTGAAGACACCATGGCCAAGGCAACTCTTACAAAGGAAACATTTAATTGGGGGCTGGCTGACAGTTTCAGGAGCTTGGTCCATTATCATCATGGCAGGGAGCATGGCAACAGGTAGATGTGGTACTAGAGAAGTAGCTAAGAGCTACTTCCTGATCCATAGGCAGAGACAGGCAGGCAGACAGATAGACAGACTGACAGACAGGCTGACTGGGTCTAGAATGGGCTTTTGAAATCTCCAAGCCCACCTGACATACTTTCCCAACAATACCACACCTGTTCCAAGAAGGCCACACCGCCTAATCCTTCTCAATAGTGCCACTCCCTAGTGACAAAGCATTCAAATATATGAACCTATGGGGGTTATTCTTATCCAAACCATCACATTCTACTCCCTGACCCCCATAGACTTATAAGCCATATCACAATGCAAAATTTATTTAAAATATCCCCATAGTCTTTCACGGTCTCAACATTGTTTAAAAGTCAAAAGTCCAGGTCTCTTCTGAGACTCATGACAGTCTTAACTGTAACCCCCTGAAAATCAAATATAAAAGAATATCACATACTTTTCATGCAATAGCACAGCTCCATTTAGCTTTATTGACATCACACTTCTCTCTTGGGCTGGCTCCACAGCAGGTCTATGGCTCTCCTTGGCAGGTATCTCGTGACTCTGGCATCTCCAAAATCACCCAGCAACCCTGACTTCATCTTCACAGCTGCATGCAATGGCCTCTCTAAGCCCCTGTGCAGGGACACCCTTGACACATGTCTGCCTCAGTGGAGGAGATTGCATATTGCCTTTCTTTTAATCTTAACTCTAAAGCCAGAACCAAGTGACTGAAACTGCCAAGTTCTGCTGCTTGATGGGACTGGAACTTGGTTCCCTTGTTCAACTTCATTTGTACCCATTTTCTGTTGTTAATGGTTTCCTTTACTGCCTAAACTTTTCTTTGATTCCTTTTCACAGGTTGGAAGCTTAGCTGAGTGGGGTCTTTCCCTAAGATCACCATTCCCTTTATTCCATTTAGCATTAGGCTTTTCTTTAAACTTTTTATTTCCTTGAATACTGGCTTTGGCTCCAGTGATACATTCCCTGGTGCTCCTTTTCTTCTCAAACTTGTACATTTTGTATTTTTCCTTGTTCAGCTTGCTTCTATTCAATATAGATATGCATAAGAGTGACCACCAATAGCCATTCGACACAGTCAATACTAGGCTGTCTTGAATCTCCTCTACCAATTTAACCTCAGACAGATTTTTAGGACAAGGACAAAAAAGAGCTACATTTTTTGCCAAATATCACACAGGAATGGTCTCTAGGCCACTTACTAATATTCTTCCTCTCTGAACCTTTTGATCTGGGCCATGATAATTCACATTGCTCTCTGCACCATTATCTTCCATGCTCCTACGTATGGCCCATTAAACCCCACTTAAAGCATTCAGCTGCTTTCCTAATCCAAAGTCTCAAAGTCTACATTCCCCCAACAAGTGGCTTGGTCAAGCCTGTCACTGCCATACGCCACTCCTGGTACCAACATCTGACTTAGTCACTGTTCTATTGCTGTGATGAGACACCATGACCAAGGTACCCCTTATAAAGGAAGGCATTTAATCCAGGGTTTGTGTTGATCCCATTGTGAGAGAATAATACCACTACCACGATTTTTGAGCCAAATTCAAAGCAAACTTTAATTAAATACTGGCCAGGATAGTGGACTCTTGTCAGGTCCATTCCAGGGTTCCCAGAAAATGGTGACAAGTCACATTTTGCAGAGGCTTATAAAGGTAAATCCATAAGGCTATGTATTTCCCACAAGGTACAATAAGGAGCAAGCATATATCCAGATGTATTTCCTAGCTGCATGCCTCGCGCCTACATCCAGCCAGAGCATACATCCTGACGTATTTCCAGCCTGTGTACCTCCTGCCCACATGTAATCAAGCACGTGCTGTGCAGTTGGATCAAACAAACTTGTTTATGAGAGTGAAAAGGTGTGACTTGTTATCTTACATAAACAGTGACCTCTAGTATTTCAGGAAATATCTGTCTTGGGGCAAGAGGCTTACAGGTTAGAGGCACTTTGTTTCATGGATCTCTTAGGCACAATAATTAAAACTTAAAACATAACTTTGGATCTCACATTTGTTTACAGTTTCAGGAGCTTAGTCCATTATCATAGCAGAGAGCAAGTTGGCAGGCAGGCGTGGTGCTGACCAAGGAGCTAAGAGCTACATCCTGATCCATAGGCAGAGAGAGAATGTGGGGTGTGTGTGTGTGTGTGTGTGTGTGTGTGTGTGTGTGTGTGTACACGCACACACGTGGAGTCAGAGAAACAGAAAGACAAGATAGGGACTGGGCCTGGCATGGGCTTTTGAAACCTCAAAACCCACCCCCAGAGGCATACTTTTCCCAACAGTGTCACATCTATTCCAGCAAGACCACACTTCCTAACCCTTGTCAAATAGTATTACTCTCTGGTGACTAAGCATTCAACTATATGAGCCTGTGGGTGAAGGAGACCGCCCAACAGTAGGGGCTTCCTCCTGGACCCAGGCTAGACACAAACCATACCCAAACACCTCTTTTCACAGACAGATTTTTTATTAAGTGGAAAAGAAAAGTTAAAGTAGCTGCTTTCTGACTCAGGCAGAAAAACAACAGCAAATGACCTTGCGGGTGTAATTTTTAAGAGGGGGAAAGGGGAGGGGTCTGTGTTGGGGTGGGCTAGGATGTGGTGGTAAAGGAGAGGGGGACAAGGGAGGGGGACAGGGAGGGGTATTTGTCCCAGAGGGACAAAGGATAGAGGGCAGACAGAGATGACATGTGAGCAAATGGCGGTTTATCAAGGCAAAGGGGGAAACACCATGTTAGCATGAGGTGTTCAGTTTTAATTTGGCATGTTAAGTAGGTGAGCCAAAGGGGGCTCTTGATTGCTGGACTTTGGTATCATCCTCAGGAGGAGGTAGGGGCCAAATAAGAAAACAGACCTTGGTGGCTAGCTTTAAGTATATAATCTAATATATTTTTTTTAAAAAAAAAGAGTATGGTTTTATATTGTAGGATTAAGATATGAGGAAGTTTGGGGAAGAGCACTCAGATAAATCTGTATGTATGGTTGAGAGAACTATGGTTGGTGTCTTAGGTAGGGTTTCTATTGCTGTGAAGAGACACCATGACCACGGCAACTCTTATAAAGAAAAACATTGAATTGAGGTGGTAGCTTATAATTCAGAGGTTCAGTCCACTGTCGTCATGGTGGGGAGCTTGGCAGTATGCAGGCGGGCAGGCATGGTGCTGGTGCTGAGAGTGCTGCATCTTGCAGGCATCGGAAAGTGGGCTCTGTGTCACACTGAGGGAAGCTTGAGCAAAAGAGACCTAAAAGCCCATCCCCATAGTGATACACTCCCTCCAACAAGGCCACACATACTACAATAAAATCACACCTCTTAGTAGTACCACTCCCTATGAGATTAAGGGGGCCAGTTATATTCAAACTACCACATTTCACTCCCTACCCCTTATAAAGTTTCAATAATATAAGTGCGAAATCCATTTAGTCCAACTTCAAAAGTCCCCATAGTCTATAACAGTCTCACCAATGTTTAAAAGTCCAAAGTTCAAAGACTCTTCTGAGACTCATGTAATCTCTTAACTATAATCCCCTATAAAATCAAAAAAAACTAGACACATACTTCCAATATATAATGGCACAGGATATACATTACCATTCTAAAATGTAGGGAAGGGAGCATAGGGAGAAAATATTGGACCCGAGCAAAACCAAAAACCAGCTGGGCAAACTCCAAACTATGCATCCATCTCTTTATCTGATGTCAAAATGCTCTACAGATCTCCAACTCATTTCAGCTTTGTTGACTTCAACACAATTCATTCTCATGGGCTGGTTCCACTCCCTGTTAGTGGCTCTCCTAGGTATCCCATGGCTCTGGCATCTCCACCTTCTTGGTTTTTCCAAGGCAATCCAGACTTTACTTTCACAGCTTCACACAATGGCTTCTCTAGGCCTCCATTCAGGGACACCTCTGACGCATGCCTGACCTCAGTGCCTTTCTTTGGGCATGAAGGCAAATTCCATAACCCATTTCTTCTATCCTTAGCTCTAAAGTCAGAACCACGTGACTGAAGCCGCCAAGTTCTTCTGCTTGATGGGGATGGATCATGGCCCATTGTTCAGTTACATCTTCACCAGCTTTCTGCTTTTGATAGTTACCTTTATTATCGAAGCTTAACTGTTTTAGAACTTGCCCTGTAGACTAGGGTGGGCTTAAACTCAGAGATCCACCAGTATCTGTCTCCCAGTGCTGGGATTAAAGGCCTGCAACAACATATCCAACTCTAAGCTTTTCTTTAGTTCCTTTCCACAAATTGGAAGCTTAGCTGGGTGGGGTCTTACCTGATGTCACCACTCCCTTTATTCCAATTCTTAATCTGTTTATCTCCTTGAATACATAATTCAGCTCTATTCTGCTTCCTGGTGCTCCTTTTCTTCTCAAATTTTACATTTGCTTTCTCCTTTTCATTATAAATCTTTATCAGAATTACCACTAATAACCACACAACAGAGTCTGTACTACTAGGCTGTTTTGAGATTCCCTCTGCCAAGAGAATTAATGCAAATCTCTTTACTTTAGCCTCAGGCAGACTCTTCAGACAAGGGCAAAAAAGCACCATATTCTTCACCAAAATATCATAAGAATGATCTCTGGGCAACATATTAAAATTCTTCTCCTCTGAAACCTCTTGAGCCATTGCCCCCACCCCGACAGTTCAAATTACTCTTAGCACCGCTGTCTTCCGTTTTCCTATCAGTAGGGCCCACTAAGCAGTGCTTAGAGCATTCCACTGCTTTCCTAACCCAAAGTACCAAAGTCCCAATTTCTCCAAACAAAAACATGGTCAGGCCTATCACAGTAATACCCCAGTCCCTGGTACCAACATCTATCTTAGTTGGGGTCTCTAATGCTATGAAGGGACACCATGACCACAGCAACTCTTATAAAGGAAAACATTTGATTGAGACGATAGATTAGTTTCAGAGATTCAGTCCATTATCATCATGGCAGGGAGCATGGCAGCTGGGGGTAAGGCCGTGTGCAGCAGACATGGTGCTACATCTTGATCAGAAAGCAACAGGACATGGTCTCTAATCTAATGGTTTTTAGCAAGACAGAGAGAATGGGAGAGAAGGGCAAGGTCTGCCAAAGCCATACTCACCATGCTCAAGCTGGCCAGAGTCCTTCAATGGGAGCCATTTTTATTCAGACCACCACACAGGGCATGTCTCTCTCCTAACAGAGGCTCCCACAGGTAGAAGGTGCCAACTGGACCCCTTCACTCTGGTGCTATAGGACAAAGGATAGAATGTGGAGTGTGGTCCTGGGCAGAAACTTGCTTCGTTGCTATTTCCTTGTTAGACACAGGGAAACTGAGGCACAGGATGGGGAAAGACTTACAACAAACTTATTTCACAGCTGGTATATGATTGGGTCAAAATACGGTCCTATTCCGGCCAGTCCCTGACCATACCCATTAGCCCAGCTGCAATTTGATCAAATAAAGGAGTTGGGAATGAGGCTTTAGGGCCGAGAGCTGGATGCTAGGGCTGTGGATGGGGGGCATGGAGGCTGTGATGCCTGGTCAAGACCCTTTAAGAAAGGAACGTGGCAGTGTCTTGTCAAACATATGCAAATTTAAGTGCCAGCCCCACACCTAGATGCAGCAGCAGTAGGAAGCTTGCTTGGTGCAGGAGAATTGTCTGTATTCTGTCAATCATGTTTTAAATAAATGGTAATTGGCCAGGCAGGAAGTATAGGTGGGTAAACCAGATAGGAAGAAGAACAGGAGAATGCTGGGAAGGAGGAAGCCCATTCCTCACAGTCCAGCCCAGACCACTGAAGAAGCAACATGTGAGCTGCCCAGCAAGAAAAGGTACTGAGCCATTTGGCTA